>QFEO01000910.1:0-10112 GCA_003316615.1 Amanita pseudoporphyria
TGTGACATGTACATGTGTAACACAGTGTCACATATCTTATCAGTGCCTGAAAAATGCTGTCAAACAATGCTAATATTGCATGTGACATGCACATGTGTAACATTCTGTCACATATCTTATCAGTCCCTGAAAAATGCTTCCAAATAATACTAATATTGTTTGTGACATGTACATGTGTGACACACTGTCACATATCTTATCAGTCCCTGAAAAATGCTTCCAAACAATAGTGATATTGTTTGTGACATGTACATGTGTAACACTCTGTCACATATCTTATCAGTCCCTGAAAAATGCTTCCAAACAATAGTGATATTGTTTGTGACATGTACATGTGTAACACTCTGAACTTGTACCACAAATATGTTCTGTCAGGGTTTTGATACTCGATCCAAACTTCTGTAGTTGCGATTTCAAGTGTTTGGGTGAGGCCGCTGGTTGTGACTGCTGTGGATCATTCTGAGGTAATGGTTTTCCTGATGATTCATCCTGTGGCTCAGTGGGAGTTAGGAATGGTACTGTGTGAAGTGATGGTGTAGGCTGGGTGTTGTCCTCTCTGTAGTGTTTGATTGCCTGCTCTCTGTAGTACTGTCTGAAGGTTTCGTGCTGGATCGCTTGTCCTAATTGGTTTGGATTGGTGGTATGAGGGGGGTCTAGAAGGGTTGCTAGTCTGTGTCTCTGTCCTTCTGCTGAAGATGGACTGGAGTCTGCTTGATCTGTGAGACGTTTTAGTTTCTGGATAAATGGGTCAAGGGTTTGTTTGTTAAGGGTGTTGTTGGAAGGGTGAGTGGCTTCCAAGAGCTTTAGCAATGTCTGTGTTTTGTCAGACAGCTTGTCTACCAGGAGTGCACTGTGTTAAGAGCTTCGCAATCTGTTAAGATGTCAAGCCTGAGCACAAGGTGGTAGTGAAGGCAAGGGCAGTCCTAGATGAAGGTCGTCGACAAGAGGGTGGTGGGCAGTCTTGGAGACAAAGGTTCAGCAAGGAGGGCAAGATAATCAGGGCTGAGGATCAGAAGGTAGTCAAAGACTTAGGTTCTGATGTGTGGCAGTGATGTAGATCTTTATTGTGAAGCTAAGGAACTACAAGTGCTACTTAGGGGTTTATATAGGCACTGGAGGTGTTTGGTAGTAAACAACACAAGTGCGTACACAAAGATACATAACACACTTGAAACAGGAGCTGAGACGATTGTGAGACAGGGGAAGTAAGGAGTTATCAACAGAAGGTGAAACATGTGTCCAATAGTGAAACAGGGGGTGGCATAAGGGATGAAATGTGTAGATGAAATGTGTACTTGTTGTAACATGAGGGGTGACTGTTGGTCTGTGCTGTGACATGTTTCAGGTATAAAACAGGGGGTGTTTTGTTGTTTGAAGGGTAACAATGTCCAATGTTCCTCAGTGGGCACCTGAATTTGTCTCCTCCTTTGCTTTGTCAGAGGAGTTGAGTGAGGCCTGGCAGAGAGTGGCCAGGCAAATGTCTCATAACACCTTTGTGCATTATCATTGTAAGTTCCTTCTTTACCTCCGTTTCTTCTTTTTTATTGATTTTAGTGTTTAGATATTCTTGAGCCTCATCTGGCTCTAACTGTTGAGGAGGAGGAGATGATGTGGCATGCCCTGGATAAGATTTGGGCAGAGAATCAGATGATAGGGCTGTTGGTGGAGCAGCTGGAGCTGATAGCATCGGGGAATAGGAAACTGGTGCAGGTGTTGTGCCCAGATCATAAGCTGGCAAGGGAGGGGGAAGCAGAACATAAATGGGTGGGGTACCACTTTGTAATAGTAGTTGTCTGTTGTAATGCATGTGTTTTGAGCAGGTGTTTGCATCTGAATTCTTTGAGTTTGTCCTGGGCATGTATGTTTTGTTTTGGTTCCCAGGAGTTGTGTTCATTTCCATATCCTTTCCATGCAATGAGAAATTTGACACAGTTTCTTTGTCTTCTTGAGTCTAATATTTTTCCTACTTCATATTTGGGTTCTGTTCTGATGATTTCTGGAGTTATCCCAATCGTCTTGTAGATGGTTGACATAGTGTCTGAGGAATGTTTCTGTTTCCTGGTGTGATCACTCTACTTGTCCATCTGTTTGAGGATGGTATGCAGTGGATATGTTTTGTTGTATTCCTAATTTCCTACATAGTTCTTTCATGAGATTGGACATGAATTGAGGGCCTCTATCACTAGTAATTTGTTTTGGGATTCCATGCAGTTTCCATATTTCTTTGAGGTATATGTTAATGAGTCCTTTTGTGGATAGTTCCATTGTTGTTGGTATGAGTCATATCATTTTGGTGCTTCAGTCAATGACAGCGAGTATCACATTGAATCCATTTGATTCAGGTAAGGGTCCTATGATGTCTAATGAAATTGCTTCCCATGGTTGAGTTGGGGTTTTCTGTGGATTGAGCAGTGCTGCTTTCTTTTGTCTTGATAATTTGTTTTGTTGGCATGTTGAGCATCCTGTTGAAAGTGGTGAAAACACACATGTGAATATGTGTACAAAGTTAGATTTGTTCATAACTCATGAACTGTTGAAGATATGGACTCGTTCCCAGCGAAGAAAATGCTCAGGACACTGTAAATATATTGGACGTGATATAGTGGACAGTAATACTCACGCCTTACGGTGCAATTACCATATTTGGTATCAATACATAGCTTTCCTTACATGTAGGAAGAAGTACAGTACTCCTACACTTAGATTGGTTGATACACTTGTTGGCATTGCTCAAATAGACTAAAAGTGTGAAGTCTGAGATTGTCAGCTAGTGTGGATAGTGTCCAGTTGGCCAAATAGTGAGATTCTAACACATCCTTCGACATATTTTTTGACTTCTTTGAGTAGTGAAGGCCACCAATAGTTTCAATTGATTAGTTCGTATGTTTTGAATATTCCTGGGTGTCCTGCTATTGGTGTGTCATGGTTTTCTTGCAGCAATTGTTCTCTTGGCTTTGTGTTTGGTGGGACATATATTTTGTCTTTGAAGTAGAGTACTTTGTTATCTTCTTTAAAGTTATCTGGGTTCTTTTCTCTCTGTTGTTGTACTGCTGCTTCTCTTTGTTGGTCTTGCTGTATTGTGTGTAGTAATGTTGTCTTGATTGTTGTGTTTTTTAGTGTTGCACCTCCTTTCCAGAATTGTTGCTCCTGAAACAATTTAATTGCTGGCCTACACTGGTTGATGAATTGTTTTTCAGGTAACAATGTGGTTTCTGTGTTAGTTGGTGTTGGTTTGTACCATGGCAGTCTGGACAGAATGTCTGCTTTTGAGTTTGAAGATCCTGGTATGTGGTGGAGGGTAACGTTGTAGTCCTGTAGGCGAAGATACCATCTGGTCTGATGGCTGTTTAATTTTTGTGGGTGATGGAAATATGACAAGTTTTTGTGATCTGTCCAAATTTCAAAAGGTTGTTCCACATCAAGCAAGTAATGTCACCATTCTTGTACTGCATGGACTATTGCCAGTAGTTCCTTGTTGTATATGTCATAATTGAGTTCAGCTGGAGACATGGTTCTTGACATGAATGCTACTGTATGCCACTTTCCATTTTGTAACTGGTATAAGATGCTGCCAATGGTGAATCCTGATGCATCTGTTTCTACTCAATATTGCCCCCCCGGTTGTGGCTGTGCTATGACTTCTTCTGATGCAATGGTTGCTTTTAGTTTTTCAAATGCTTTTTGGGATGTATCATCCCATTTGAATGGTATATTTCCCATTAATCTTGTAATTGGTCATGTGATGTCTGAGTAATTTCATACATATCTTCTGTAGAAATTGTTAGAATCTCACTATTTGGCCAACTGGACACTATCCACACTAGCTGACAATCTCAGACTTCACACTTTTAGTCTATTTGAGCAATGCCAACAAGTGTATCAACCAATCTAAGTGTAGGAGTACTGTACTTCTTCCTACATGTAAGGAAAGCTATGTATTGATACCAAATATGGTAATTGCACCGTAAGGCGTGAGTATTACTGTCCACTATATCACGTCCAATATATTTACAGTGTCCTGAGCATTTTCTTCACTGGGAACGAGTCCATATCTTCAATGGTTCATGAGTTATGAACAAATCTAACTTTGTACACATATTCACATGTGTGTTTTCACCACTTTCAACAGAAATTGCAGAATCCATTAAATGATTGGATGTCTTTCTTGTTTTTTGGCATTTGCCATTCTAGGATTGTTTTAACTTTTGTAGGTTCCATGCATGTTTGTCCATTGCTGACAATGTGACCTAGTACTGGTACCTCTGTTACCTCCCAGTAACATTTTGATTCTTTGATGTATAGATCATTTTCATTGAGGATTTTGAGAACTTCAATGGTGTTGGCTTTAAGTTCTTCCAATGTTCATCCTTGGGTGTGTATGTCGTCCATGTAGATTCCGCATTTCTTTTGGGTGATTAGATCTCTGAATAGCAATTGCATCATGCACATGAAGGTCCCTGGGGAGTTGCATAGTCTGAAATACATGACCATTGGTTCAAATAGTCCTTGGGGTGTTAGGAATGCTGCTTTCCATTCATGTCCTTCCTTAATTCTGACATTGTTGTATCCCCAGATGATATCAATTTTGTTGTAGTATTTTCCTTCTTGTAGTGTGTCTAGTAGTTTGTCAATTTGAGGTAATGGAGTTTTGTCTTTGATGGTTATTTCATTGACTTTTCTATAGTCTTGAACTAGATGACAGCCTCTGTCCTTTTTTCCTATAAAGAAACAGGGACTGGTGAAGGGAGATTTTGATGGTCTGATCTTTCCTGCTTTTAATTCTGTGTTGATAAATTTGTCTAAGGCTTTTTCCTCTGCTTGAGTCATATGATAGGTTTTTGCTGGGAGGCTGGTGGGTGCCTCTGGGAGTAGATTGATTTTGTGGTCCCACTCTCTTCATTTTGGGAGTTTATCAAAGTTTGTTTTTTCAAATAGATGTGTTGAAACTTAACTGTACTTAAGTATTATAGTATGGATAAGTAGTTACAATAATAATAAGTTAGTTACAAAAGGAACAAACTTAATACACTCAATAGTTATTAAGATAATATGTTATCAATAATAACTTATGTAATTATAGTCATATCACATGGTTACATGTGATAAGATCAACTGTATAGTTACTGTATAGTTAATCAAACTCTATAATTTCATCAATATGAACAAATGGTTCATATAGATATAAATATGCTTGCATATTAAAACTATTAATAAGTATGATCGAGGATCATTACCAATGTCTGAGATTATTTATAGTTCTATGATTAGATATGACTCACATATTAATAGTATTACTATTAATAAAACATATCTATGACTGAGTACGACTCAGATGATTCACAATGACTCCATATGACTATATGCGACTCATATAATGAATCATAAGACTCAGAATGAGTCAGAAGAACATTATGCTGACTGAGAATGACTCACAGCATGAGTAATTGCTATTCAGTAGATTTGTAACAGCCTCACACCAAGTCATAACATAGTAATTAGACCATAGATAGGTAGTAGATACATAGTTACAAATAGGTATGTAGAATAGCATATAAGGAGCTCAAATCTCCATCTAATATTCAGTATTCTTACCACAGAACACACATAGTGATAAGTACCCACTTAACCACAGTAAGTATAACTCTTACTCAGCTCACTGTGCAGCATGTCTGCTTCAACAAGATGTTGAAATGGTTTGATATAATCCAGTTTTACCCCTTTTGATATGCTGTTTTCATCAACTTCTGTGACCTGTGTTTGTTTTATTGAGATTCAAGCTTGTCAACATGTGGCAGGACATTTATCAAATTTGATGTGCAGTCCTTTCCAATCTATGCTTGGGTTGTGGTGTTTTAGCCAATTGATTCCTAATAGCATTTGGTTGTGGCCTAGTTCAAGGACTAATGCTTCAATGATTTCTTCATGATTGAATTCTGGGAGTTGCATTCATATTTGTGCAATATGTGTCACTCTTTTTTGTTTATTGGGAGATCCATCTGCGTTTGTCTTTTCAATTGGTTTGATAAGCTTTCAGGTGATGAGGTTATATTTTTTTACAAGTGATGGGTGGATTGATGTTGCTTGGCATCCATTGTCCACTTCTGGGCAGAACCTGATGGTGTGTCCATGTCCAGATATGAGTGTGGCATTGAGGAATAGTCCTTTCAGCAGCTCTTGTTGTGGTTCTTGTGTGATGCTTTGGTGTGTCTTACTGATCTCTCGAGTAGGTGTGGGACAAATGGCTATATTGTCAGTGTATTTACACACATTTAATACTTGAGAGATTCTGGGAGAGAGGGCAGGTATGACACCTACTCATCCTCTTTGCCAAAATGTGATTCTAATTCTTCTTTTATTTCTTCTTCCTCCTGAGGGGTTTCTTCAGCTATGTCTTCTTTTCATATTGACTTCTGGAAGGGTTTTCTGCTGGCAAATGTAGGTTTCATTTTTCTGACTGGGCACTCTTTGACCATATGTCCTTGCTTTCCACATTCAAAGCATGCACCTTTTTCTCTTTTGGGTTTCTTGCATTCTTTGGCCACATGGCCAAAGTGTCCACAATTGTAGCATCTGGGTCCCATGGCATCGATTTCCATTGGCCTCCCTACTCCTCCATATGTCATTCCCGATCCTGTGTGTCATTCTCCTTGGAAGGTTGTTCTTCCAGGGAGTGTTATAATGGAGAACACTTAGTACTACTTGGACTAACAGGTCTTGTGGATCACCAACAAGTCCAGTGTCAACAAGTGTCGAGTACCAAATGTAAAGCTCAAGGAACTCGTGTACTAGGACTAAGTACATGAGCATGATGATGATTAGATGCAGTGTGATACTAAGATCAGCCTTGAGTGGAGTTATGAATGTCAACCTAGATTCACCTAAGTCAAACTTAGGGTTCTATCTACTACATCTGGGGTCTTTATATACTAATGGAGTCATGTCATAACAGAGTCAAAGGAAGCATAAGAACGTGTTAAAAGTCCTGGGTTGATGAGATCGAAGCTTGTTGAGCTGAAGTCAAACTATAGCAATCCCAGTGTACAAAGACATCAGGAAAACATTGCTCCAGACTTATTGTACTTGTTGACTTAATTAAATAAGGTGAAAAGTGAAAATAAGTTCCAAAAAGTGAGGGAAAAGTGAGGGGGGGTGCCTTATTTTTTGCCTTATTTTACTCATTTAAGTTCATAAGTCAGTAAGGCCAGGGCCATGTTTTCCTGATGGAGTCTTTTCATATGAGTAATTATGAGTACAGAAGAGACCTATATATACAAGATAGCTGTAGATCTAGAACATTCCATGTGTAATAGTAGTTTTACATGAGTAATCACTATAGAAATGATAAGTAATCGACCTGGGGTAATGTGTAATCATCATGAGTCAGACTTGCTGCGATCACCAATTCCAACAGAACGTGTATACAATGATGTGAGTTAGTAAACGATGAAGTCATAAAGAAGGTGATGGAAGGAAGTGACTGTTAGAATCTCACTATTTGGCCAACTGGACACTATCCACACTAGTAGACAATCTCAGACTTTACACTTTTAGTCTATTTGAGCAATGCCAACAAGTGTATCAACCAATCTAAGTGTAGGAGTACTGTACTTCTTCCTACATGTAAGGAAAGCTATGTATTGATACCAAATATGGTAATTGCACCGTAAGGCATGAGTATTACTGTCCACTATATCGCATCCAATATATTTACAGTGTCCTGAGCATTTTCTTCACTGGGAACGAGTCCATATCTTCAATAGTTCATGAGTTATGAACAAATCTAACTTTGTACACATATTCACATGTGTGTTTTCACCACTTTCAACAGTGACGTAGGAGTGATGTCATGAATACGTCATAAGTAAGAATGAAGTCCGAGGAGATAAACAGAGTAAAAAGAAAAAGTATTTGTACATACAGTGTAAACATCCTGAACTTGTATTACTGTAACATTAGCTCTCTATTAAGGGAATTGTCCTCAACTTTCCTTCATAACTAGTAGTTGTCCATCAGTTCGCCTGTCATGTTGGCAATAGCTACTGGGTCGTTGTCCCAGGGTCTGGATGTTGAAAGTGGTGAAAACACACATGTGAATATGTGTACAAAGTTAGATTTGTCCATAACTCATGAACTATTGAAGATATGGACTCGTTCCCAATGAAGAAAATGCTTAGGACACTGTAAATATATTGGATGCGATATAGTGGACAGTAATACTCATGCCTTACAGTGCAATTACCATATTTGGTATCAATACATAGCTTTCCTTACATGTAGGAAGAAGTACAGTACTCCTACACTTAGATTGGTTGATACACTTGTTGGCATTGCTCAAATAGACTAAACGTGTGAAGTCTGAGATTGTCTACTAGTGTGGATAGTGTCCAGTTGACCAAATAGTGAGATTCTAACACTGGAGTATTGATTATAGTTTTTGAGGGGGGAGTCCTCCACATAGGATGGGGCACGGGCCTTGCCTTTGTGTTTGTACGGTGGGTTAGGAAGAACCCTGTTGGGGCAAAGGAGTCAGCAATTGTTGTAGTTGCGGTAATCCTGGTCCGTAGTGATACCTAGCATCATCTTGGTGTGCAGGTCGTCCTTGAGGGGCCGTTTTATCTCCTTGGATATTGCCTGTAATTGGGTGGAAGATGAGGAGGGGACTGCTGGCGGGGTATGAGTGATGAGCCGTTTGTTGTAGTGTTTGATGTTGGTGGTGGACATGTGTTCGCCAGTGATGATGTTCTTAACTGGGCGTTTAGGTGGTGTCATTTTAATTGGTAACTTCTTCCTGGTGGTAGGGGGTGTTACAGTAATACGAGTTCAGGACGTTCACACTGTATGTACGAATAACTTTTTCTCTTTACTCCGTTTATCTCCTCAGACTTCATTCCTACTATGACGTATTCATGACATCACCCTACGTCACTTCCTTCCATCACATTCCATATGATATCATTGTTTACTTACACGCATCATTTCTTTACACGTTCTTATGTTCTCTTTGCCTCTATTATGCCGCAACCCCCATAGTATATAAGGACCCCAGCTGTAGTAGATAGAACCCTAAGTTCGACTTAGGTTGTATACAGTCGTGTAACCCAGACAACTCCATTTGATTCATCTCAAAGGCTGATCAACGTATCACACTGAACCTTATCATCCTCACACTTGTGTACCTGGTCATAGTATGTGAGCTTATCGAACTCTACATTTGGTACTCGGTACTTGTTGATGCTGGACTTGTTGGTGATCCACAAGACCTGTTAGTCCAAGTAGTACTAAGTGTTCTCCGTTATAACACTTAAAGTTGAACTTAACTGGTTTGACTACCGAGTCAATAACCCAACCGAACTTCCGGAAAGCAGGCCCGTAGGTTACCTGCACCACTCATCAAGATTTCCTTTCAATTGCGAAAGATCCCCGCACCCCCTCCGAATAAAGCAGAACGACACTCTGGCAACAAGTACACCCTCGATAATACTGTTATTAGATTGGACACGAGAGACAATATCTGGAAATACGAGGACGGCACACACGTTGAATCAAATAAGTTTTGGATTCCACAGTGATTCTCATGACCGCCTAACGCTGCAGTTCTCCATAACAACACTTACTTTCTCAATCGCCTCTACCTCCACTTCGACCATCAGAACAGTCGTTGGTATTACCACTTCCAGGATACAGATACCTATTCCCCTGTTGAGGACGAACAGTTCCTAGGCCCTAGTTGGGAACCAGGAAAGAAAGAACAGCACTTGCCAGTAGAACAGCTGCACCCGAAGAAAGGAAAAACTTACAGAGTACCTAGTGAATCAGGATCTGAAAAATCGTTTCACGATCCTAGTGACTTCCCCCAGTTACCCAAGCTTGCTATCACCGCATCATCATCGACACTACTACCGATTAGTAGAACCGAGTCAGAACAAACAGTAAAGCCAAAAGAAGACTCACCAAAGACCCCTCCAAGAAGCCCAACACCACCGCCCCCTAGATCTCCTACTCCACCCCCAGGACCCCCAGACGACCCACCACCACCACAGACCCCAGCACTTTACACTCCCCCACGTGTCCCGCTGGAATCCCGCTGGAATCCCGGGAATCCCTGGGAATCC
>QFEO01000911.1:0-24139 GCA_003316615.1 Amanita pseudoporphyria
CGTGGGATGGGGGCCCAGGGAGAGTTTTCACCAGACCGGCCCTATTATATATATATCAACGGGTATCCGAGGAGTTTGAAGACGTAAACGTACAGAACTGCGGCAGACTCTTGACCGCAGTTACTGAAGGCTTCGCTGCACAATGCGCAGCAGGCAATGTGTTAGGCTTTTCGGCGTGTTATCTCTGATCGCTTGCCAGATCAAAGTTAACGTTATATAAACGTCAAGAGCCCGTGTTCGTTACCCAATCGCACCGCAAGTCCTGGTGCCTTGCCTCCAACGTGCGTCCCTATTCAATTCACCGTATTGAAGGTAGTATCATTCGTCATCATACACGTGCAACTGAACACCTCGCAAGCATCATAGACTTTGTACAATACTACTACATTACACAGAACAAGATCGAGAGCAACGACATCATGGGTTTACTTGTAAAAGTCATCATCGTCGTAATATTTCTTCCCGCCAGGTTTGATATTTCCGCCAGGGAAAGCAAGTTCGCCCAAATAGTCGCTGTCATCATCCGAAGAATAGTCAGCCCACCGCTTTGGTTGCGCCGGTCCGTTGGAGTTGATAACATTCTTCATGGCTTGTTCGCTGGGCTTGGTGTCATTGTTGATTGTTGTGGCAGGTTTCTCTAAGGCGTTTCTGTTGCTGCCCCCGGCGTCGTTCAGGCCTGTCCCTTTATCTTCCTCTTGCGCCTTACCGCTCTCATTACTATTCATCTCTGCTTTTGCAATTCTCCTATCTCGTCTCCTTTCAAATGCCTCTTCCCTCGCTTTCCTCTTTCTTTCCTGTCGAAGCATCCTCTTGTACTCCTCGCAAATGCCTTTCCTGCATTTTCCCTTGTGAACCGGGCATAAGTTTTCGCCTGTTTCCTTTGCATGGGCCTCGGCGGCCTCCATGCTACCCGTAGGACGAACCGGGACTGTAATTCCTGCCCATAAATTTGTAGCCTCCTCTGTCGGTCCGGTTTCTTCCCGCTCCAAGGCTGCAACAAATGGATGGTAATACGAGGTTCCTTTTCCCTTTCCTTTGTTACTCTGTTCTACATGCACAGCGGGGGCTGGGGGACCTGACGGCTTGCGAATGCTAGCTGTATAATGATACGTTTCTTCCGTGGGTTCGTCAGAATCAAAGTCGTACTCTTTTAGATCCATTTCGACTTTGACACAAGTCTGCGGCAATACAGATGGAGAGGGCAAAGGCGAGCTGGAAGCAGACGACGTCGTGGAAGAAGCTGGGCTGCAGCTTTCAAGTTGTGAAGAGGAATTGGAACTTCCACCTGGTTTTCGTGGTGTTCCAGGAACAGGAAATCTGTCTAGTGTAGCGCGCGTGCGGCTGTCAACCTTGTTGACAACCCCAGATGATCTACCTTTCGTAGACCGTGTTTGAGATGTAGAAGTACTCATTCCGCCTGTTGATTGGACAGTCGAGACTGTGGACTGGGAGGCTGGGGAAGCACTTCGTGTGGAATCAGCTTGAGATTTAGAAAGTTTGTTTGTCCGTATTGGGTGAACAGCTGATGGAGACGCCGATAGGGATATACTAGCCGTGGTAGCGTTCGCATTCGAAGGTTTGTTCTCCCCTACTGACCGATTGTTGGTAGGCAATGGTACCGAACCAGATGCTCGCGCAGTCTTTGCGGTGGGAGAAGAGGAATCAAATGGTGAGAATGTGGGCTTGCTTGGCAATGACCCTGCTGCCTTGGGTATTCCGGGAGGCGGGTTAACACCGTTGGCTCCACCGCGACCGACTCCACTAGGGGGAGCGTTACGCTGACGGTCTGGGTTGTGACGTTCAATCCGTGCAGAAGAGCCAGGAACTGCAATCAAAGACCAAACGCTGAGCAAGCGGTAACCATAAGCAAAGAATACATCGGTTTACCTGGGCGTGATGGGGCGGGAACTACTGATTCCGGTGCCTTGGGAGCTTGTAATACTGGTATAGGTCGACAAAGGATCTTCTCCACCATATTCTCAGACGGTCTTCTGCACCAATGCGATGGCGGGTACGGGGTCTTTGTGAACCTGTTCATGATTAATGAGGAAATTTTGTTCCGTTGTATGTAGCTTACCTTTCGTAGCTGGTGAAAAAGTCATTTCGGACGTCGATGCAGTGCCAGCCTGCAATGAATCTATTGAACGATCATGATCAATGAAAGGGGACAGCACATGCACATACCATCATCTTTAGCTTCACATTCTGCGCTATATGTACAATAAAAGATCCGGCTGATAAGCCGTTGTTCATCGTCATCTGGCTTCTTTAAAAACTCCGAGTATCTATGCTCTCCCAACAAGCGCTCCGGGTTCTGGTGCGTCTTTTTCACTGAGAAAATGACCATACCATGGGACTAAGCCATACACATCGTCAGACAAAGTCCTCATGAAACATTCAAATTAGTGGTGCGATTTGTGCGCACCTTTGGCCTGTAATAGACAGCATGCAACAATCTCGAGTCTTCAAGGATGTTCGCAATCCAGCGGCAGAATTTGATGTAGTCTGAACGTCGCTCAAAATCTGCATTATGAGGGTATGGCTTCCAGCAGCTATAGAGCTTGACTCCATCTGGCGGGTCGGGCATCCTAGCACCCTCGACCTCGCTCGGGTGGGAGCGTGGGATGGGGCCAGCCAGAGGGGAGCCTGCGGACTTGCCCTTTTATGTAAACGTTATTTAGCATGCAATCTGAGGGGTTTTGAGAAACGTAAACGTGCCGAAATCTGGTGGATATCTTGTCCGCAGTTGCGCAGTAGGCTTTTCGACGCGTTATCACTTGCTGGTGGATCAAAATCAAAAGTCGAATGCCCGTGGGGAACATCTGCATCAGCACGATTGCTCGGGGTCAGTTATCCCTCAACATGTGTAAGTTCTATTCAATACGGTCATTAATAGCTTGAAGCGCAGTAATTGCTACTCGTAGAGCATTTCGGGCACACTCGGACGTAGAGCTCGAGTATACTGAATGAATCCGGAATCCTTCAAACACGTTCCACCAGTTCATAATAACAATGGTTACATCCTCCCGATGACCCACATGACAGCAATACGTCTTCGGATTGTAAACCATACTGTCGTTTCTGCCCTCGTCGATGGCTGCAGTGACCCCCTCTCTGCCGCTCCCGTCGTTTTTGGTCTTGTCGGTCACTGCGATGACCTTTGTTCCATTGCGTGCGGCTTGCCATTTATTAATTCCATAAGTAGGCTCATCGTAGACGTGCGGAGCGCTTTCAACCTGACTAGCAATCTCTTGTCTGGAAACAACTGCCCGTTCGTGCTCAAAATTCACTGCCACATTGCTGCCGAATAGTTATGCACCTTGTATGCGTGGAGACACAGACTTGTGAGAAGCGGGAAAAGTCGGAAGCCAGAGCGCACGAATGCTGCCCAGTCGAGAACTTTCCCAGTTATTGCAAAGCGCTGCAGAGCCGCAAGCTACTTCAACGAGGAACTCATGACGGCGATAGAACAAGAGAGGGCTGGAGGTTGAGGTAAGCGTAGCTCTCCACCAATAATTCCATTCGTCTTTTTCTTATTGAACTATCTTTGATGCAGTTTCGGTAAAAACCCGGTGGTCGGGTCTGAAGATCTGAATCTAAAAATACCCATTTATCATACTATGCCAACTTGAGAGTTTCTATACTTGGGGTACGGCAGTTGGCTGTTTCTATTCTTTTGATTACACTATATAGCCTCTAGGATATAGCACGGATAACGTACGTCGACCGCATACATTAAAAAGATACCGAAGGCACTTAAAATAATATGAATCGTTCCGGCTTATGCAATGGCCTTGCACAATTGTAGTGCATGAGCCAGCGCTTCGGCGGACGAACCATCGTGAGCCAGCACTCTAATTGTTTCTATGTCCTTAATGACCTTCTCGATGTACTCTGCGGCTCCTGACATATGGGCCACCTTAGCATATGCCGCATGGAGGGCAATATAACGTGGATCTGGTACTGGAAGTTGGGGAAAATCCGACTGGAATGTAACCACAGGCAGAGTACCAAACAGGTAGCCTGGAGATACAGCATGCACTCGGTAGCTGTTTGGCTGTTCATTTTCCTAAAATCTAGCTTGAATTAGTCTGGAACATCATCTAGCCTAGAGCAAGCGCACCATCGGCTCTAGCCACATCTTCAAATCGTCGAAGAAGTCATGTGTACTGCTATCCATCGTAATGATGTTTTCCAAGCGGCAGATTTGGTTGCCATTCAACTCAACATGAATATTAAGACCCCCAAAACGTTCCATGACTGCCCAGACTGACGCAGCGTAGGCTTCCTGTACGGTAACAAATAATTCAGTGCTTAAACTAGGAAGAAACTAAGACCCACTTTGTTACTTCCTTCAGTAGCGACGTTATTTATTGACAAGGGGAGTATATGCGTTGCTTTCGTGGATGTAAGTGGAGCCATAACAGCCTCATTTATAGTACCATCTCCATAACTTCTAGAATCGAACCTCCCGGTGATTGCGCACCGAAACCTATCTCTTCCGAGAGCCTGGAGTTCATTCAAGCTGGCGGATGATGTCAATAATGAACAACGCTTACAAGGGTTTTGGCAGCTGAATAGTTATCAGACGGCGATTCCAACAAGTGAATAAAGGTATCTTTTATGTTGTCAAAGGACGGACGGGAGGGCTGATCACTTGGTGTAGGAGTATGGCCTTTAGGGGACTTGACTGTGATGATTTGATCAGCAACAAAAAGTGCGCAAAAGAAGCGAAAACTAACAACAGCGAAAGAAATGACTGACATAAAGTTCGCCTAGCTCAATTAGTTTCAAACTGTTGTCACAGCCATTTATTTCGTTCGCGATGTTACGGCTGCCGTCTTTTGTCGGGGCGTACAAAAGCATATATCCTAGAAGCCTCGCGCATAAAAGTTCGGCAGGGCCGCTTTTTCGAACATTAGCGGGTGCGTGAGCTTCCCATTCGACGCATCGCGCGTAGGCATCGAATTCAGGTGAATGAGGAATGAAAGGATTGAGAGGAAGGGGCTGGGGCATTGCGGTGCGAAGTCAAAAAAGGTCTAACATGTGACATCGCAGTTCCTTATGTATGAGTCGCTTGTGGTTAACGACTAACTACATACTAACTACGAACGTGAAGGTAGCGAAGAACCAGAACATTAAGAAATCCAAGAATGAGGTTACATGACGATTCGCGTCTGCCATTATGTTTAGGATAAATAGGGGAATCCTTCAAATCTCGCAACCTGAAAGCTACGCGAAGAAAGGTTTATTGGCAAGATATACTATATCTAGTGGTCGGTTCCCCTAGGCACGTCCGACTAGCTGAGGACCAAGCTCACCTCTCTCGATTCACGAGTCGTTCGCTAACATACCATACAATTTATGCTACTACATTATAGAGAACCACTGCGCGTTAAATGCAATTTGACGTCGGCGTGAATCAACAAAGCGGGAACAAGTAGCAATGATGTCATAGGTTCAGTTTTTGAAAAAAATGATTGTCGTCGGGGGGTCTGTTACTTTGCGGCGATTCATTTGACTTGGCTTCCAGGGAAAGTCGGATCCCCCAAAACTTCATCTTTTAACCCATAATTAGCACTGCGCTGGTGTTCCCCGAAGTACCTCGGTTGCTCCCGTCGTTTCTGCCCTTGTCAATGGCTACAGTGACTTTCTCTCTACTGCTCCCGTTGTTTTTGGTCTTGTCAATCGCTGCGATGGCCTTCTCGGTCTGCTGCTCCAGTTGCTTTGCTCTTGTCGACCGCTGCGGTGGTCTTCGAAGTGCCTCTGTGACCTCTGTTGTTTTTGTTTTTGTCAGTCGCTGCGGTAGCCTTCTCCGAAGTGTATCGGCGGGGTATTCCACGAGTAGAAAACTTTATCAAGTTTTACAAGCATACTCGTCAGTTCGGATGAAAAGGTGAAAGCTGCAATAGCGTGCTTAGAGGTCTTGTTGGTCAACTGTATCGCTCATCTTAGTGCTTTCAATCCTTTGGAACAACCGACCATTCATCCTTATCCCGATAAATTCGCCTACGCATTGCCGCCGGGTAGTTACACACCTAGTATTCAGAGAGTTTAGGGAGACGCAGACTTTGTAGCGGGCTTTAGAGAGGCAGGGAAAGTCGGAAGCCTCAAAGATGCAGCTGCACTCTGGTATGATCTGCTCCTACCTTTGTACGCGTCTCGATGGCACCCAATCTTCCAGGTTCCATCCAAGATGAACGCCCGGCATTTATTTAATTCAGCCTCGTTACGGGCGAGCGAACACAACACGCTCATCCTATGTACTTAGCATTTCGTTCGCACACGTTGATCTCCATATAAATGCTGAAAGAGTCGCACTCGGATACCACGGTGCTCGAATGCTGCCCGGCCTCGTCGTCGAGAACCTTCACAATCGTCGCAGAGCACTGCAGGGCCGCAAGCCGATTCAAGGAAGAACTTTCATAACGGTGACAGAGCAAGGAGGAGAGGGCTGAAGGTTGAGGTGACTCCATTCGCGTTTTTCTCATTGAGTTATCTTTGATACATTTTCGGTAAAAACCCAGTCAAACTATGACCGGGTCTGAATCTTAAGATACCCATCTATCATACCGTTCACCTGTCGATTTGAGAGAGTCGTCCATTTCTATACCCGAGGTATGGCAGTTGTTGTTTTTGTCCTTTCGAAACATTTAATAGTGTGTAGCTTCTTGGATAGATATACCGCGGACGACGTACGTCGACTGCATATATCACGTAGTGGTATTTCCCTTGACTCGTATAATAGTGCGGTCAGGTGGGGGTTTAATAGGATACCGAAGGCATTTAAAATAATACGAATCGCTCTGGCTTATGCCATGGTCTTGCATAGTTGAAGTGCATGAGCCAGCGCTTCGGCGGACGAACCATCGTGAGCCAGCACGTTAATCGTTTCTATGTCCCTAATGACCTTCTCAATGTACTTTCCGGCTCCTGACATATGGGCCACCTTAGCATATGCCGCATGGAGGCCAATATAACGTGGATCTGGTACCGGAAGTTGTGGAAAATCCGACCGGAATGTAACCACAGGTGGAGTACCAACTAGCAAGGCCGGAGATACCGCACATACTCGGTAGCTATAAGGCTGCTCATTTTCCTAAAATTCAGCTTGAATTAATCTGGAACATCATCTAACCCAGAGCAAGCGCACCACCGGTTCTAGCCATATCTTTAAATTGTCAAAGAAGCCGTGGATATCGCCAGCCATAGTAATAATGTTTTCCAAGCGGTGGATTTGGTTGCCATTCAACTCAACGTGGACATTAACGCCCCAAAAGCGCTGTATAACTGCCCAGACTGATGCAGCGTAGGCTTCCTGCACGGTGACAAATGATTCAGTGTTTAAACTAGGAATAAACTAAGACCCACTTTGCTACTTCCTTCCGTAGTGCCCTTACTTGTTAACGAGGGGAGTATATGCGCTGCTTTCGTTGTTGTAGGCGGAGCCATAATGGCGTCATTTATAGCACCATCTTCGTAACTGCTAAAATCGAACCTCCCAGTGATTGCGCACCGAAACCTATCTCTTCCGAGAGCCTGGAGTTCATTCAAGCTGGTAGATGATGTCAATAATAAATGACACTCACAAGGGTTTTGACAGCTGAATAGTTATCAGACGGCGATTCTAACAAGCGAGCAAATGTATCTTTTATGTTTTCAAAGGATGGGCGAGAGGGGTGATCGCTTGGTATAGGAGTACGGCCTTTACTAGACTTGACTGCGGGTGACGATTTGATCAGCAAAACATAGTGTGCAAAAGATGCGAAAACTAACAACAATGAAAGAAATGACTGACATAAAGTTCACCTAGCTCAATTAGTTTCAAACTGTTGTCACAGTAATTTATTTGGTTTGCGATGTTACGGCTGCCGTCTTTAGTCGGGGCGTATAAAAGCATATATCCTAGAAGCCTTGCGCATACAAGCTCGGAAGGGCCGCTTTTTTGAACATTGGCAGGCGCGTGAGCTTCCAATTTGACGCATTGCGCGTAGGCGTCGAATTCAGGTGAATGAGCAATGAAAGGATTGAGAGGAAGGGGCTGGGGCATTGAAGTACGAAGTCAAAAAGTGACCTGTGACATCACAGCAAGGAAGAAGCCAACCCGATGTATCTGGTGGCTGTGCACATACATGACCACAGGGCTGAAAAGGAAAAGAGCAAGGCCTGCAAAAGTATCGCATTTCTTAACTGTCCTACAACCAACTGACTACTGAAAAAGAAACGAAAACTGGAGGATGGGCTAGAAGAGGAAGAGCTTCGGAGCTCCGGCTCGGAGAACGTTTCAGATGAGGAAGAAAATGAAGAAGTAGAGAGTGGAGGCGAAAGCGAGGGCGACAACGAGACAGAATGGGGTGGCATAGGCAACGAAGAAGTGGTCGCTGCTGGTGACAAGAGCAGAATACCGCCGACTGGAGAAGAGATCCGTGGCATGAAAGATGCAGCGGAACTCCACAGATCCAATTCTTTCAAACTGCAGGTGCGCCTCCATATCCTGCTTTTCCTTCATATACTGACCGTCTCTCAGATAGACGCGCTATTACCAAATGTCCGGCCAAAAGTTTCGAGACAACCACCTCTAGACCGGTTTCTTTTATCCCTTCATTCCTTCCTTCTCGAACTACCCGCCATCCCACCTCAACACCCTCTCAAAGCCGCAAGAGGCCTCCTCAAAAAGGGCATTGCAGTGCCTTACTCTCTTCCCCTTCCGACCGAGGAAACGAACTGGAAAGTCTCGTTTGAAAAACCCTCTGACATAGTCCTCGTCGGAAGCTGGGCGAACAAAGTTAGCGTCAAAGCAAAAGATGGCAAGAAATTTGGGGTAGACGTGGCCATCGAGATGCCTGATGTATGTTTCTCGCCTCTGTTTTCTCGTATGTAATAAACTAAACGCTTAGTGAAAGAATCTATTCCAAGAAAAAGATTATCTTAACAGCAGATTCTTCCAAAAACGAGCGTTTTATATTGCGACGATAGCCGCTGCGCTTCAAAAAACGAACCGGTTCAACATGGATATCTCGTATGATTCTCTCTACGATGACCCACGGCTGACAAGTCTCGTCGTCACTCCTCGAGCAGGTAAGCTAAACTCAGGTTTCGCATCCGCATTCACGACTAACTTAAATCGGCAGACGGTTCACCGTTCGATTTTACCAGGTTAAATGCCCAGATTCACATTATCCCCTTCGCCTCCAGGACCTGTCCAATCCCTCTACAACGCCTCTCTCCCTCCCACTCTAACATCCGGATCAAATCGCCCTCTTCTTCCCAAGACGACACTTCCTCCTTAAAAGACCCTCCTCCTACCCCCATTTACAACACCCACCTCCTGCAATGTTTTACTCCAAAACAACACCTCCTCTCAACCTACTCATTGAAGCAGGACACTCCCGCGTTTTTGGATGCCCTGACGCTTCTCCGTGTCTGGGCAAATCAACGTGGGTACGGAGAAGGATCAAGACTATGCATACGTGGATTTAAGGGAAAGGGAAGCTGGTGGAGCGAGCTTTTGCAGCTCCTTGTAAGAGGGGAAGAACCGACGTCTGTTAGCACTAAAGGAGTGACGAGAAAAGCGTTGGGACGGGGCTTGAGTTCATATCAGATGTTTAGAGCGGCTCTGGACGTTCTAGGTGCGCGAGATTGGGCTGATAAATAAGTAGTGTGTTGGTTCATGGACTATTTTACAGCGAAATTTGATCCCGAGAAGGGTGCGATTTTCGTCAAGTCGAGCGAAGGTCATCACGTACGTCCTACAACCTCTGCTCTCGAAATGTAGGCGGCTGCTCATGTATCTGCATCTAGTTCTCCCCCGAAGCGTATCGCGCGCACCATCACGCCGTCTTTGTCGACTCTACATCTCTCATCAATTTTCTTGCCGATGTCCCCCGAGGATCACTTGAGATGGTTAGTCGCTACACTGTTCCGATTGGGCCCATTGACTGACATTCGGGTCAGCTAAGTCATGACGCTCAGAAAACATTGGAAACGCTGGACGATCCGACATTAGCAGGGGACCCGTTCACTGACGTCTTGCTCAAAGAACAACGTGACCTTCCGACCAGGTTTGACCTTGTATTGCGGTACGTGACTCATATTCATGATAGATGCCATGCTTATGGATTTTCAGCGTCGATTTAGCCGAACCACATAGTCTATCTCCCCAAACAACACTAGATCATGGGTCATCATACAGTGCCATGGTATCGTCCATGGACTCTATCTTCCACCAAGCGCTCGGAAATCGTAGCAAAGCCATTACCATTCTTCACCCTTCCTCCACGCCCCGTCCCTTAAGCCAGGCACATTCCTCGACCCAAAATACGATCTATATCGGACTGCTGCACAATCCAGAACACGCATTCCGTCTAGTCGACCACGGCCCTGCTGCTGACGAACAGGACCAAAATGTCATCGACACGTTCCGCAAGCTATGGGGCGACAAGGCAGAGTTGCGCCGATTCAAAGACGGGCGAATCCTAGAGAGCGTCGTGTGGGACATCAAAACGGCAGATGAAAAGACGCATATACCTGCCATGGTCGTTCGGCATGTCCTCAAGCTGCACTTTAACTTGGCAGACGAGGCAATGAGAACGTGGCAGAGCGCCTATGACGCGGTGTTGCGTATGCCGCCGTCTTTGTCAAGTGTGTATATCAACGCAGGGGCGCCTGTGGGATTTAAATCTGCTATTGATGCGTTTGACGGTATAGTCAAGGCAATGAAGGCGTCGGGTGACGAGTTGCCGTTGGGGCTTGTTCAAGTTAATCCAGTTTCCGAGATGCTGAGGTATACCAGTGTCTTTGCGCCTGTCGCCATGCCCGCTTCTCTGGTCCCGTCTCTCCCCACCAATGCACAATATCTGCCTTCGATGGAGATTATACTACAATTTGAAAAGTCGGCCAGGTGGCCTGACGATCTGAAAGCGATACAGAAGATGAAGTTGGCCTTTTTCGAGCACTTGGCGACGCAGTTGATGGCGAACAAAAAGGGTTTGAGGGCTTCTGTCGTTGTGGGTGATGGTGTGCATGACTCTGAGATTGTGGACAAGGCGAGCTTGGAAATTGTCACGCCGGAAGGGTGGGCGTTTACTGCGCGAATATGGCATGATCGGGAGGCGACCCTGTTAGACCGGATATTGGACACCAAGGCGCAAAAGATGCCACATATCACTGTCAAAAACAAGGAAAAAGATAAGGGTAGCAAAGAGTACCAAGAGGCGTTGGAGGCCAAGGAAACGTATACAAGACGCTTTATCCACGCGCCAAGGCATCATAGGGCGATTGCTGCACTGTACCATAGCCATTTGGCATTTTCTGGTACGGTGAGGCTCGTCAAGCGGTGGCTTGCATCGCATTGGCTGTTGGGCGGACATGTGAGTGAGGAAGTGGTGGAGATACTATGTGCGAGGTTGTACACGTCCCAGCACGCAAATACAAAGTCTCTCGGAGGCCATGTTCGGTTGCCTGGAAGTAAGGAACGGGGATTTGCAGCGGTTGTGGAGTTTTTAAAGGATTGGGAGTGGGAGGAAGGTGTTTTTGTGCCATTGTATGAGGGAACGGGTGACGCGCAGCCGTCTGAGGAGGATGTGAAGTCTGGATCGATTAAGCATGTGGGATCGGGTGCGTGGAAGGTGATGACAGAGATGGATAGGGAGGGGAGGGTGTGGACGGCGTTTGGACCTGATGTGGTTGCCGCGAACAGGATCAAAGCGCTGGCCAAGGCGACGTGGGAGTGCATGCAGCAGATGGAGAGAGGGTCGTTTGATGTCAAGGTATGTCCCGAATGTTCTCTCGCATTTGAGGGTATTGACGATACACAGACGCTATTCGTGCATCCGACGGTAAACTATGATTTTATTATCAAGTTGGACAGGGCCGTTATGCCACGGTATTTCCAGAATGTGGCGGTGGATGCGGGCGCCCTTTTCCGTCGAGGAAAGTACGCCAATCTCGCCTCTTCGCAGGACCCTATTCGGCCAGGATTTGACCCAGTGCAGCTGTTTTTCCGGGACTTGCAGGTGTGTTGTGTTTCCCCTCTGGTGTGTTTACAGGATTTTGATGTTTCCTAGCGTGTGTACGCGGATACATTTAGACTGTTCTACGATCCCTATGGGGGAGACCAGTTTGGTGGGGTCTGGGATCCCAGCGTGAGGCAGGCGAGACCATTCCGGGTCCTCGGCGGGTTTTCCAGTGTCCCCGTCCAAAAAGTAAGTCTGCCCCCTCTCAGACACCGAGCTGTCTAACTATGCAACAGGATGGGAACAAGAAAAGTAAAGTCATGGTCGTACTAAACGAAAACGGGGTCCTGAGCGAGATCGAGCGGCTGGGAGCAGGACTTGTCAAGACGATTGTTGTGCATGCCTAGTGTAATGTTTGGCAGCAGCCTCTAAACCAAAGCATGGATGACTCAGCCTGAGAGTAGGCTCATTCATATCTCTACCTCATACTCTCAAGACGATGAAAGAAAAACGCAATGATACCTCGGATACACGTCTTTTAGAGAGCAACAGAGCATGTTTGGCGAATCAGAGTCAGAAAGTCCCCGCGTCCCCAGTCCTTGGGACACTCTCATCGCTTCTAGTCCGCCGTCCAGGTCCTCGTCCTCGTCCTCTCCCGGCAGCCCAGGTCCCGCACCTTACAACCTTAACTACTCTATCCGCGCTGTCCTTCCCCGTCTCGTCCCCGAAGCCGATTCTGGCAACGTCGAATACAAACTACAGCTCCTCTCACCCTCTGCCGCCCGCTTCGCACGGCTCGTGACACAGCTCAAGTGGCGCCTGTTAGAAGGTGGGGGACAGGCCTACTACGAGTTGGGCGTTGCGGATTCGGGGGCGCTCCTCGGTTTGAGTCGGGCGGAGATGGAGATGAGTTTGGAGACGCTGGAGATGATGGCTGGGGAGATTGGTGCGAGTGTGGTGGTTGTGAAGGAGATTGAGGTGCCTGAGGCGTTGGCGGTGGCGGTCAAGGCGCAGCAGGCTGCAGGATTATTGTTAGGTGAGGAGAAGTGGAGCAGAACGAGGCGGAGGAAAGGGATTTGCGGTGGTGGATGCGGTAGTGGGGATGAGACTGCGACTACGACAGAAACTGCGACTACGGAGCCCGAAGAAGAGGAGGATCTTTCCGGAACGGTAGTGCTCTGCAGGCCTGCTTCGGCGAAAAGCAGCGGTTCTGAGCGTCTCTTCACCATGGACCCAGAGCCAGAAATGGAACCTGTCGAGAAAGCTGAAGAGCATGAGCTGGATATACCCAATATGGTCATCGACCTCGAGATATCTTCGGTTTTCAAGCCGCGCCCGGTGAGAACCCGAGTTCATTCGGCGCATCTGATGAACCAGGCTGCGAGGAATAAGAGGCAGAAGAAGCAGTACAAGCCGCCATTCCATCAGGGCGAGAAGAAGGCGGTGGAAAGCAAAGAGCAGGATGCGGGTACCAAGAAGGGCAGGAAGCACAGGTGGCAGAACAAGGATAGGAAACGAAATACGGCTCGTGATTCTGATCCCATTTTAGGGAACGACTCGGGTTCCATTTCGCCTTCTCTGTCACCCCCTGCGGCGTCCGTTGAACCTCCTGCTGTTGCATTGGCGACAGTTGAAGAGAAGGATGCACTGGTGTCGGATTTGGAAAGCCTACACGTGTCGTTGGAGAATACGCTGGGTTTAGGAATGTTCATGATGCCGCCTACTCCTGCGCCCACGCCTGCATCTACCAAGGTTGAACCCCAGTCCGAGCAGGAGCTTGTCGAGAAACTCACGCATGCTGCACAAGATACTGCAGATGGGGATGATGATGACGTGTTTCCAGTCATTTCTGCCAAGGTCGACACTAGTCTGATGGCTGGCGGCGTGAGCACAGCTGCTGGAGACAATAGCGAGGCCATTTCCAAGGACGAGGACGGCCAGCGAATAATTGTGGAAGCGCTCGTGGTCCGGAAGATGAGTCTGGAAGAGGCCTTTTTGGATTTTGGGGCATTTTCATAGTGATTGTGAACTGTATATATTATAATATAAGTGTAATCTCCGTCCCGACGCGTCTCGGAATTAAAACGACAGCCGTCTCCGAGCCTTTCATCTCTTCCGTTTTCTTCTCTTTCCCAGTCGTAGACAAGCTAGAACAAGCGGGCCATAGTGTAGCCAGCCCAGATACCTACCCAGCATTTGATATACCCCCGCCCGTCTGGGCGGTCGACTACTGAGGGGAAGAAAATGAACAAGACCAACAGCGGAGACGCGCCGTCTGGGCGTCGGTCATCGTTGGGCATCGTCGGAGGGGGAGGAAACTCGACTCACAGTACTCGCACTCATGAACGTCATGGAATGGCGAGGAAACGAACTTTGGTTGGATCCACTGCAACTTCTTCCCGTCCCAGTTCGAGTGGCATCGCCGCCCCGACCTCAGGCTCTACTTCTTCTACCTCAAAGTCAAAGGCGAGGTCAACTTCTGCCTCTTCTCTTTCATTCTCTTCTGCGTCCACTGCTCCAAAACCTACCACCACCACCCCTGCTGCTACTACTACTACGACTACTACTACGACTTCTGCCGCACAGCAGAGCTCGAGTGGACAATGGTCCCCGGGACTTTCACCTATAATCCTAGCGCCTTTGGGCCCGAGTACAGAACCAGAAGTCGAGTTCGACATTGTCCACTGGCAAAGCTCACAAACGACCAACCCCGCTTTGAGCAAATTATTAAAGGAAGCGTCGTCGTATCGAGTTGGGTCTATAGCTTCATGTGTGTGCTCTTTCCCTTTTTTTCTTTCTTTCTATCTTGGATGTCGTTTCGCCTACGTACGACCACACCCGTTTCTAAATCATTCTCTTTTTTTTTTTTTGGTAAACGAACCCTTTTCCTGAGTCGCTTTCTGCCCCATTCTAGCCTCCCGAGTCTCACCATCTTGGCAGCACACTTCAAGTTTGGCCAAATCTACCGACACGCCGTCGTCGTCATCAAGTAAACCTAGACTTTCTACCTCTTCCGGATCCTCTTTGTCTACTTTTGATTCCCATTTCCGATCCTCTGAACTTGAACGACACCAACACCACAGGAATGCAAAAACGAGTACAAACGAAGGTAGCTCTAACGGACTGAGCTTGCCATTTAGCTCTGGCGATCCAAGCAAAATTTTGGAGATGATGCGGGGTGTGTCGGCAATGATCGACGAGAGTACGAGGTCAGCTGCGAACTTGAATGCGAATACGTCTGTGGGTAAGGTGAATGGAAAGGGAAAAGGAAAAGAAAAGATGGGGCGGACGAGGTCTCGTTCGTCGATGGACATTGATGTGGACAGCCCTGGCTCAGGCCAGATGCAAAATCCGTTAGGAAAGGGAAAGAAGCGAGAGAGTGGTGCAGATTGGGGAGAGGGGGGATCGATGATGATGGCCGTTGATGAAGATGAATATATCGCGGATGGGGACGCGAGTATGGCAGATATTAGTATGGTGGTGGAGCCCATTCCTCGTTTAGGCCCGGACCTAGAATCGAGGCGGAGGGACATGCCTCCTCCGCCTGTTCCCGTGGCTAAGGTGAAGCCAACGCTGCATAAATCTGGTTCAAGTTCGGGCTCGGGATGGCATGGAGGCCATGGTCAAGATGGCAATCATCGACAGCCTGGACGGTCGAGTCCTGCTTTGCTTCTAGAGAGTCCAACCAAGCCAGCGGGCACGGCGGACATGTATATGAAATACAACGATTCGAGGACGCCAAAGCTGAAGCCAAAAGAGCCGGAAATCAAGTTACATCCTCTTTTGGTGGAGAAGGAACGCATGAAGGAGATGAAGCGATCGCCAGCTGTGACTAGTTCTTCCTCCGGTGCTACCGTACCATCCAACGCGAACGCGGCTTCTTCCAATTCCAGTCCAACAGTTTTCAATCCCACAAACGTCCCAGTCGCAAGATCGGCGTTCATTTCCAACACCCCTGTTCCCTTGTCCCAGTCTCCCGCCCCGACTGTTCCCAATCCGATTCAATTGTCGCGACAACACCCACCTCCCCTTGGGATGTGCAGGTCGCGCACGGAACCACTGCCCGTATCTTTTGATGCCCAATCTTCCGGGGCCAGTGGAAAGACAACACCAGCGATAGCATCGGGTAAACTGAGAGCCGTTGTGAACCAGGGCAGTCAGATTAAATCGTTGGTAAAGCCGTTTAGGCCTCCGACTGTTGTTGGTTCTCGGTCAGGTTCGAGATCAGGCTTTTTCGTGTCGGACCAAGGGTCTCAGCAGAACACCTTCTCGCAACGTGATACCATGAGCAACAGCAACAGTAGCCGAGCGGCCTATCCATCGCCGTCGCCTGGGTCAGATGACGGCAGGAAGGAAAATGACACGCTGGGTAAAAACGGGAAGGCTGGTGAAGGACGTGTTGTGGTTGCAGAAGATCGATCTCAGATGGCAAAGCGCGGACGAGGGCGTTCGCAACCACCTGCGTTACCGCCTACGCCGGAGTCGGTGTCGAAAGGTAGTAGTAGTAGTATGGAACGGGAGGGAGCGAGAAAAGGTGAGGATGGATCTGTCGAGGATAAGGTCATGGAAGGGTTGGAAGATACGGATCCGGATTCGTCATTTGGTGATTTGGTGTTTGATATTAGTATGGAGGCGTTGGAGGCGACGATGAAAATGTATGATTAGTCGAGATGTTACTTTACTTTACATAATAACATATGCAAGTTATATTTGGAACGTGGTATTTGTTGACGTGTCATATTTACATATTTGTGTATGGTTCGCTTACATTGATATTGAACAATGAAGGAGAAGAAAACAACGGACGTGAGCATTTTGACAAGTAATCGGGGTGCTCAAAAAACGAGTTAGCGTCGGGGAACAAGGCGTTGGCTCACGAAACCCCATCGTTCACTTTATGTATCTATCGCGAACTTTGGCAAGTTCATACTTGGCGCGATGGCTATGTCTTTTTTTTCGCCTCCGAGCTCCCTTGGTACTTCAATTTTGGGCTGGTGTACAAGCTTGGGCAGTCTATTGACACATAGTAATATCGCCCAGATTTACACCTTCGGCGAAGATAGAGTGATTAGAGTGATTAGATTTCGGCCATCTCCATGCCGGTCGCCACTCGATAAAGCGTTGGAGGGTAAATCCCCCCCCCCCCCCCCCTTTTTTTTTGTTCTTAGTTCTGGTTGACGGTCGCCATTTCTTACTCTTGAGCATTGCTCATTATGATATTGAACATACCATTATTTTATTCAGCCCCTTGTTCAGTGGGTATAAGCTTGTGTAGCTTTGATTCCGTTGTTGATATATTATAGTCGTGACCTGGACAATAGCGATGAGTTGGAGTCCCTTCTGGTTTATGTCGGAGGAGCGTAAGGAGCGTATGGATTGTATAACGTACATCTGAAACAGACACCCTCGCATTGGTGAGCCCCTAACTTCACGCCATCTCCTAACGGCCATGATCATCAAACTCAAGAAGGCTGACCTAACTAAACTTACATATTTTGATGCACAGCCAAGCTGGGGAGATCTTGCCCCGAAAATCGCCGAGCTGTTTAGAATTGAGTCAGCGGAGAAAGTTCGTGTTAATTTCATCGACGGGGCCGGGGACGTAGTTCCTCTCACCAACGAGCAAGAACTTCAGTGGTTCTACAGCAAGCACTTTGATCAATCTTCTGGAGAAATCAAGTTTGTCGTGGAGGATCTGCAGGTTCCTGATTGTGAGTCCGCTTTCAATTGATTGTTCCTGGTACTTACTTGGCCACTCTTCAATTAGCCAAAGCCACAATCGCTGCCACTTGGTCAGCGGATTACAAGGCCGGTGAGCAATCAGCAGTCAGACCGATAAAAATAGCTCAACAAATAGCTCAGATTATAAGCTCAGAGTTTCCTGTTGGGTCCTCAATATATCCGACAACCCTTTCTCCGTCGACATCAGAAAAAGTATGACGGTGGATTTCCTGAAGGAAATGATCAAGAAGAAGGAAAATGTATTTCGTGACGTCGACGCCGACACCCTCGTGCTCTGGAAGGTGGGCGAATCTCTCCTGTGCGGGTCGATGTCATCTGATTTTCGGGAAGCTATCTCCACCCATTCCTTCTGCAGAAATAGACACGAAGGTTAGACCCGTTCAAAACCCGAAGGAGATCCCAGGCTGCGTCAAATTAGATGCTGTTGACGAATTATCGGAACATTTTTCCTCGGTTCCTCACGAGCACCTCCATATCATTGTGGAAGCCCCACCTACACGTAAGTATTCTCGTCATCTCTTTATGTTTGCCTAATTCTGTCTCACCGCACTATCGTTCCCATTATCATTTCTCTCGTCTCACCCTCTCAACATTTTCTCCTCTCTTCGCCCATCAATCGCATTTCTGATCATGGTGTTTGTCGCACACTCTGTAACTGTGTTTCGCCACTCGCACCGGCCTTAATTTCTCCACCCGCCCCCTATATAACCCTCGTTTTCCACCGTAGCTTCCCGGAAACGTCCTCGCTCGCCGTCAGCACAAGGTGATGGCGGAGCAAAGAAGAAACGTGCCACTTCACAGTGAGTTTCAATTGCGTTCCATGGAAGTTGCATCACGTTCATTCCTTTAGCCCCTTCTTCAAAACGTGGAGCGTCTATGGGGAGATCACTGTAAATGGAGCGAATGAACGATACTATGTGGATCCCGGAACTCAAGAGGAAACCAAGCTTTGTTTGAACGCTGTAGAGGAAGGCAAATATCTGCTTCTCGCGGGTGCCCGAGCATCCGGAAAGACAACACGGTTATACTGGCTGTGGCAAAAGCTCAAGGCGGATTATTGGGCTTTGTAGTACGTGGCTCTCACGTCCCCTGACATCATAATCTGAGCTACTTTTGATAAGTATATCATTCGATCGCCTAGATTACGGGGGTAGCATTGAGCAATTTTGGGAATCATTCGGCAGGGCAATTGAAGCCCAGTGTGGTCTTGGATTGCCCAAAATATCGTCCCGATCTGGTTTCATATCTTATTTCTATAATAAGTCTTGGGATGGAAAAGTCGTTCTCCTCCTCGATGAGTTCAGTTCTTTGTATGAAGCTAACGATGATGTTCGAGATGATTGCCTCGAGGCTTTCCGAGGACTCAAAGAAGATCGTGAAAGCCATACCGTCCAGTGCCTTATTGCTGCTGGGACTTATAGCATTGTTTATTTGAACCCGTTGAACATTAGAACCCCGTTCAACATCACTAATATTGTCCAGTGCCCATATTTTACCATTGATGAGACTAGCAAGCTCTTCCGTGAATTTGCGCAGGGTTTAGGTTATTCGATCGACGATGCCATCGTAGAGGATGTATGGGCCAAATCGAACGGGTCAGTCGCCCAACTCAACCAATGTATAGTTCCTAAAATATCTTAATAGACATCCTGGAATGGTCTGCCTTTGTGGGCGTACGATTTTCGAAAACATACGCACATTGATTTGCCGCGAATTACGGACTATCTCTTACAATCTCTGGAAACGATTTCCCGTGGACGAGCTTTATGGCGAGATCTCGCATTACAGTGCATTTGGTTACATGATCCAGTCACTCTCCCGTGCAGAAGTCTTCTCTTCCGTCTACCTTCTCCGCTCTCAGTTTACTGGTTTTCTCGGTGATGTGACACTTACCGACGAGAAAGCAAAGAAGGATGCAGACACCCTGACAAACGAAGGTGTATTGTTAAAACCGGACCCTGTCATGGCATGCTACCGAATGGCTTCGCCTCTGGTGGACGGATTGATCCGAAACCAACTCATTCCGGCCATATTTCCGAATGCTCCTTCATCACCTCTCCCCCGTCAACACACAGGGGATATCGACGTTTTGGGCATACTCATTGAATCACTCAAGTTCTTCGACAAAGCTCTTATCCTCAATGCATCATCCTGTTCATACAAGAAACCAAAGGTGAAGATCTCTGGCTTGGCATATGGTTGCCATGTCCCTGGAGAAAGCGTGTACAATACTGAGCTCGTGAGGATTCTTGCGAACTGGCTTCGGAAGGATCGTTGGTCAGTCAATAGTCAATGGCACTTGGAAAATAATTTAAGGGGGCAAGAGTATTCTGACATTGTGCTCAAGAAGGACAGCCATACAATTGTTCTTGAGCTGTTGGCCACAGGAGAACCAAGTTCCGTTGAATCTCGCATCCAGAAAACCCCTGAATATGCGGCACTTGTCTCGGCAAATGAAGCATGGGTCGTTCATTTCACTCGTCAAGGGGATTACGATCCTATTTGGCAGTCTGACATGAGCGTAAATGTAGCTCACTTTGCACATGATCCAGGGTTTACAAATGTGGTGATGAGCACTCGCTGGAAAGATTGTGCAGGAGAAATCCAACAGGAAGTCGGGAAGTTATTACTATTAGACTAGGTACGAAACAGAAAGATGTTAGTTCAACGGGTGAACGACGAATACGATTGGTATGCCCGCGAAACAATGTAGAATTCGACGGGTTAAGCTCTACTACAGTGTCCCAGCAGGGGCTCACTGGCCTTCTTCACGAATATCATAGAGGAACACAGAAGGCAAGGCTAGAATTATGATGGGTACCGGGTCGTAGAATTAGGCCTGAATGTAATTCCTGAAGAGATAGTTAATAAATCATCTGCTTCGGAAATGTTAATGGGGCTTTTAGCAGCAGGATGATATAATTTTCAAGTTCAAACTCTCTTCTGTTCGAACAAATTTCAGCACGCGACAACATGTCTAACTAGTACACAGAAAATAATATGAATCAAAATCGTATACAAGCGCACAGGTATAAACGTTCATTACAGTCTGTGCGATGCAAGAATCTAGACTTTGGCATTTGCAGTCACCTCAATACGCATACATCGGTAATAATCCGTCTCTCTCCCTCTCCCCAATTTGACGCTTGATCTGGATATACATGTAACGTATGAGGTAATACGGCCATCCAAGCCTTTGCCAGAATGGTGTGTCTCTATCGAACATTATTCTGCTCTGGGAAGCAACAATGATCCACACCGTTGCTGTGGTGAGAGCACAGGTGGCTTCAAAGTAGTGTGATAGAATTCCATTCGTGCCTGGAACGATCTCCCTCACGTTCATGCCGAATACACCCTTTGAGATGTCAACAGTTTACAGTCCATCCGTACTGTGACGAAGAAGACTTACTGCCATAAATGACGCGGGAAGGTAAATCATGGTGAGATAAGCTATTTGTTTCATCTGCACTAACGTTCAATAGTTGTTATGTGCTCTCCACGTATCAGTACTCACAGCTATAATGCGGGTAAGACGCCGTCCTAAGTAACTAGTATAACAGCTTACCAGCACTATCTTTAACTGCAGTTTCTGTCATCTTGCGCATGAAGTTACTATTAAGAATGTTGGAACTGCTGAATACCTGTACAGATGATGAGTACAAGAAGCACTGAATTGGACTGAAGTGCTCACGAGGTCCACGAGGTTCTTAAGCCGTCTTTCCTGCAGTGTGCGTTCATCATCCAGGCGTTCAATTTCCTCCAATAAAGTCTCGCATTCTCTTCTTAGAAAAGCCTCAGCCTTGTTACGCTGTTCTTGATTGAGGGCGGGATTTGGTGTGTTCAATATAAATCGAACAGTCTTTTCGAATGCAGACAGCAGAGAGGAATAGTATAAGAGATGTGCGTGAACAATGTGGAGCTCTTGTATGAGTTTTATTTCTGCTGTCTTAATCATCTCCGTTTCCTGTGTGAGAATAAGTGAGATAGATCTCGGGTAATGTGTAATAATAACCAACCAAATGACATATATGTCCATAAAGATGCTGAAGTGCTTCGTCCCATGCATACATTGCATGCCACACGAAAATCAGTATCAAGAACGTAGGGTCGTCTATTGTTTCCAGCATCTTTTGCCAGTAAACACTCTGACCTATTCATTGATTAGGTGACGCCATGATATGTTCATCACTAGGCGTACCAGCAAATCGGATTCGTTCATGAAGATAGTCGGCTTTTGTCGTTGGTAGATCGATATCTGCATGGAAAGACACGATGGTATTTCCTGCAACATTGCGTACCAAATGAACAGAGAGTAAATCCAATGCCAGTGATATTCCGCCTACGAAATGATTGTAGCGATAGTTTGTCTTTAGGGCTTATCGTTACTTACTTGAATGAAGCTCCAGTGGGACTTGCGTGTCAATGATTTGGGAAGCTTTTTCTAGCTTAATAAAGCCGCACGTTTGGGGTGGCATAAAGCTTACCTGTTGTGTCGTGGCCTGGACGATGGCGATGAGTTGGAGTCCTTTCTGGTTTATGTCGAGCCACAATAGGCACGGATCGTATAAATGGGAGCGTGACCGTTATATCTGAAACAGTTAACGACAACTTTATGACATGGTGTAAGATATGCAACTTACGATCGCCAACACCATCTCTTAGGTCTTCTTGAAAGTGCGACGGGATCCAATTTAATGATGAGGAGAAAAAGGACGGCTCGATGTTGTATCTAAATATTTAATGGTCAGTTTCGGATATTCCTTTGTACAATGATGAGGTGCGGTTACTTTCCACCCAACATCTGCAGAGCAGGCCCAGACATATTTTCCACGAACAGCGCCCTTACTCGAACGTTTTTGCCTTGCTGTTTGGTAGTATTGTTGCTTTCAACGTAAATTCAAGGGATACAGAAAGCACGAACCTTGTCATCTTTGAAAATGTCCCACTGCTCATCCAACGTTATTCCGCTAGCCCACATTATCAGTTTCTCAGCATGATGAAAAATGCCGTTCGTATCAACATCAAGTTTATATATCGTGCATATCTTACTGCGATCGTATTCGTCAATGGCATCTCGAATTTTGCACCTTTTAACTTGACGATGAGTCCAGTTGGGAAATCGGGATTGGGGATACCCTTTCCAGCATTTTCCGTCACACATTGAGTGGTCACAATCCATGGGCACTGGCGGGGCGCCTGAGTTTAACTGCTCTTCATCGACCTCTATTTGAGGATACATAAGCTCCATCAGGCAACAAAGGACGGCACTTACGATCCTGTATATCGATCCATGGCCAAGGCGCTGACGGTGCCGCATGTCGATAAGCGGGAGGTGGAATTCGGCTTAATTTGAGGTAGTTGTCAGTTAAGCCCATCTCTATCCTATCCAGCTTTCAGTATCAGGATTCCATAGAGGATATTTGGCGCTCAACTCTGAATAAGGATCCATGAGAGCGACGAGGTGAGGGAAGAGGGCAACAGCATATGCAGGCAGCCGTACTTTTGTACCTTTAGATTAGCGCCTTGTTCTTGGCGCCGGTCAGGTTCATCATGATACATGCCCCAATTGCTGTGGAAGGCCTCGACGATATCTGAATTTTTCTCTGCGTCTTCCCGATCCTCTTTGTACGTCTACTTCTTTGGATTCCCATTCCCATTCCCGATCCTCTGAACTTGAACGACACCAGTATCAGCACCAGCACCACAGGAACACAAAAACGAGTACAAACGAGGGTAGCTCTAACGGACTGGACTTGCCATTTAGCCCTGGTGATCCGAGCAAGATTTTAAAGATGACGCGGGGCGTGTTGGCGACGAGAGTACGAGGTCAGCTGCAAACTTGAATGCGAATACATCTGTGGGGAAAGTGAATGGGAAGGGGAAAGGAAAAGAAAAGACGGGGATGGCCATTGGAAGACACGGATCCGGACTCGCCATTTGGTGATTTGGTGTTTGGAGGCGACGATGAAAATGTATGATTAGTGGGGATGTTACTTTAGTAACATCTGCAAGTTATACTTGGAACGTGGCATTAATATTTGTTGACGTGTGCCTCACTGGTCTCGCTATGGCCAGTTTCTCCTCCCCATCTCCTCCACCCCTTCGGCACCCAGTGCCCACGCACCCTGCATATATCCCAGAGCCTCCCTCGACGCCGGCATCGCCAACCGGCTACCAGCGTTACACGTCGTCACCAGGCCCCCCACCGCAGACCCAAGCCGCCTATCCGGCCCATGTCCCCGCTTACACGACACCTTTCCAGCACTCTCAACCCCCACATATGCCGCAGCAGCAGCAGCAAATGCACCATGGCCATGGACAGTCGTCTCATATGCACCAACAGCCTAGTACCACTACTGGACCTTCCGTGCCTACTCCGGACTTTGGAGCGTGGGGTTTGAACGACGCAACGGCGCATTTTGGAATGCAGCTCGGTCATAATG
>QFEO01000918.1:0-20803 GCA_003316615.1 Amanita pseudoporphyria
CGCTCGGCCCATCCGTCGTCCACCATCATCCATCTGCCGCTGGTCTGCACCGCTACCCTGATCCATCGCACCCCGACATCAAGTCTCTCATCGCCTCCCTCCGTCATCTTCCTTCACCAGACTATGTCTTCCTCGGCGTTGGCTCTGATGAGGTGATCGACCTCCTCATCCGCGTAGCAGTCACCCCTGCCAAAGAAAAGATCCTCATCACTCCACCCACGTACGGCATGTATGCCGTATGTGCTCAGGTCAACGATGTCGGCCTGGTCAAGGTTCCACTGCAGCACTCCCCAGAACTCGGAGAAGGAGGCGAAAATGGTAGATTCAGCGCGCAAGTCGATAAGATAAAGCAGGCTATTGCCGCAGATCGCGATATTAAGCTTATCTTCCTATGTTCGCCCGGCAACCCTAGTGGCACCTTGATCTCCCTCAATGCCATCAATGCCATCCTGGACGACGACAACTTCAATGGGATCCTTGTCGTTGACGAAGCCTACATAGACTTTACTGGCTCAAATTCCTCTGCGGTGTCCCTCATCGCGCAATATCCCAATCTATGCGTGATGCAAACGCTGTCAAAAAGTTTCGGTCTGGCGGGTATCAGACTCGGAATTGCCCTCGCCCAACCACCTCTCATCCAGATCCTCTCCAACACCAAGGCACCATACAATATCTCTGCACCGACGGCCGAAATCGCCCTCACTGCCTTGTCTCCCGAGTCTATTGCCACAATGCGACACAGGGCATCCCAGCTTGTGGCTATGCGTGGCGTGCTCTTACAGTCCCTGACCAACCTCCGGTCACTCGGCGTAGGTCCCTCCGTTGGCGCCAACGATGCCAACTTTGTTATGGTTCCCATTCTTGGTAAAGACGGACGGCCGGACAATGAACGTGCTTTAAAGGTTTACAAATCTTTAGCGGAAGAAAATGGAGTTGTGGTTAGATTTAGAGGTCGGGAGCCCGGCTGTGATGGTTGTCTGCGTATTACTGTAGGCACGGAAGAGGAAAATGGTATTGCGATAGAGAAGCTGCGGAATGTATTGCAAAATATGTAGATGTAGATATAGATATAGAGATCTACACCCTCAGTAAAAAAAAATTGAATTCAGACGAAAAGTTGATTGTGACTTTCGCGATCTTGACATAATTGTCACATCAGCTGCCTGGCACAGCACGCCGGATGCCTCGCAAGTAGACCAATTGATATTGTCTGACTCAGGTCTCTCCCACACCATGCCCTTCTTTGAAGGTTCTGCACATACCCGCATCGACAATTCTGACTTAAATGATGTTGGCCGCGATCAGAACATCATCAGCGGTTCCGTCATCAATGAAGTCGGCCAGGTTCAGACCATGGTCAGCGATTGCGCAGTCACCGATATTGGCCATAACCAGAACAACTTCAACAATTCCATTATCATTGGCAGTTATCATGTATCCATTAACCTAGTCTCCGCCCCAGAACGCGACCACCCTCGTCCAGGTACTGAACCACGCCCCCCTTCCAGAGAATTAACTCTTCGTCGGACATCCTGCCCTACGGCCACCGATTCCCACCTGATTGCTGCTCGTCTCGTCGTTGAAATCGTTCAGTCGCTGTCTGCTTCTGACCACTTCCGTAATCTGAAGGAGGATCTAAGTGCACTACAGAAAACGCTGGACCTCAGTAGACTGGCAATTGAGGCATACCAGTGCATGCCAGTAGGTCGAATACTTGCACGGAGTATTAGTGAGGAGACAGCGCAGTGCATTGGGGTGCTACGAGACTTGTTAAGCGCGATCAGGGTGTATCAACAGGATGTCAGGCCAATGCGCTGGTTTTTATCCATGAGTCGATCGTCTGGAGGTGGGCGTGAATTAGGTGAAATATATATTTGGAGAGGAAAATTGTCGCATTGTCAGAAGTCACTAGGCCAGTGCTTACAGGTATTAGACTCGTGCGTCTTGCTTTTCTTCCACATCTTGGCATTGCTAAAACTGTGTATTATTGTTAGTGCTTCATTGTGCACCTTTGGGAGCAGCGTACGCGCACAAAATATATCTCCCGAAGATTTCAACCGTCTCTTACAACTAGGCCCCACTTCTCTACGCCACTTACAAGTCACCAAGATTACCGTAGTTGATCATTTGGGACGAAATTTACCGGTTCCAACCATCTTCTGCTCTACATGGGAGGTAAGGTGTAATCGCAAACACATCGTCTGCTCATACATGTTCGCATGTTAGGATTTCTATGTTTTCATCAGCGAGCGCTCCAAGGGTAGTGTCGGCTATGAGTTTATAGAGCGACGTGATTTTAGGATGCTTCACGATAACAAAGTCATTGATCCATCAGAGTTCCCTGACCGTGTTGCATCGGGAATGACAATCGAAATGAGTATTATCTTACGACAGAGAGCTTCGTCTCAATCCAGTACAAAGAAGTGTCCCCGATGTGGTTATAGTGCATCAGTCCCTGTGGGTAATGGTTGGGTCGAGTGGGAAGTACCTTCAATTTCTATCATCATCCATAATTAATGGCTTAAATGACAGTTGGCATTGTTCGGGACAATATGAATTATCTAACAAGGAGGAGATTGTTTCTCGAGCATCGTATGTACTACATATCATACATTCATATATAAATATAATGCGCCAATAGGAGCGAGAATTCTCGACAATGTGATGAGGATAATGTAAGATATTTTCGCCGCATACATATTATCAAGACAAGGGTATGTTCCAGGAGGTCTGTAACTAGTTGTGTGTACTGACTTGGTCATTTTGTTTATTTGTCCTCAGGATGTGAGTGATTTTGAGTATGAAATGGGTGTCGATGGCTGACCTACTTTGTTCATTTGTCCTCAGGATGTGAGTGATTTTGAGCATGACAGAGATGCATATTCCTCAATATGATAAACAAAGGTGAAGACCCCCATTGTTGGATCTGAAATGATGCATCTTGCCTCTATCAAAAAGCAAAAGAATGGTCGATATCCTCGCCCAGAACCTGGCTGTGACAGTACATTTAATGCAAAGCACAATTTTGAATGTACGTAACGTGTTTGTTGGGGATAATCTTTTTTAATGTGTAATATTGTAGACCACATGACTTCGCACACCAGAAGCCGACTATACGAATGTAAATATGGATGCACTCATACTGCAGCATCACTTGCCACAATTAAGCGACATGAAAAGAAATGCAAGGCTGACAGAAACCTGTAACACAAGTATTGCTCCGTTTCTTTCCTTGATACTTCCCCTTTCAAGACCAGAAATGAAAAGACACTTCACTTGTTCCATCAGCGATAGCTTCGGGTGTCGGAGCTATCACTTTACCCTTTTCATTTCGATTTCGTTTCAAACTTCTGTATGATTATCCCCTGATATGCACTCATGCCCTTCACCAACGTGTATTTAATTCGCGCTTCATTCTATATTTGTACTTCCACTATGAGACTTTCCAGTCCTGGTATATTTGCATCATCTGTCTGGGCACTGATAAACGTAAAAGAAGTCACCAGACACTATTTCGTAATCAACTTGACAAGCTGTATGTTTTCATCTCATCGAAACGTGCCAGTGGCAAGTGGCACAAGTGCGCCATCCAAAATACTGTAGTGCCTTCTCGTACTGGCCGTCTCAATGGCGTGTAATTTATTTTAAAAAATGTTACTGATGCTGCTGGGTGCCGACCCATCCATAGCGCATTCAAGTTTGCATTTCGATCAATCTTACTCGTTTAACCCATCGTATGTGGATACACCACACACTGCGCTTTATTCTGTCTAACCATGATCATCTACTGTTAGCTCATTCAAAGCGGTACCTTTATATGACGTAGAGCGTCCCTCACATTCGACGGATTCTACACCCCTGTCCCTTGACCTTAACATATCAGATATTCATCAAGGTAAGCCATGTCCGCCGCAGGACGTAATCACTAGTAGGGAATTCGAATACAGAACCCTCACCAGTCAGTCTTTCAGCCCGCAGCTAGATACCATTGTACTGTACTATGGCATATTTGAAATCTTGCAATGCCGAGAATACTCAAAACAAACTAAGAGAGCCCCACCAGCGGTATGGATCTATGATAAATGCGTAGACACAGATATAGAACAAGGCAGCCTTCCAGCTCTACGGTCACTGTCGTTTGCTTAGAAGTCCGTTTTCTATTGTTGTGCACGAGACGTTAGAGTCATTGACAGTCGTTGCAGTGCAAACGCCTCAAACTGAAATGCGATGGATGTAACCTGTGTAGCACCTGCCTAAAATGCGATACGGTGTCAAGATGCATTTACTCTCCAGCCGCGGCTAAAAAAGTGTACGACCGTCTTTCTTCGTCGTGCCATTGCTTAATAGTCGCTCAGTGACCTCCACTCCCTCAATAATCGTTTAACGCAAGTCAAGGCAGCCCTCTTGACAATTGCTTCTGGCCGAACACCACCCGGCGCTTGAGTGGCAGTGTCCATTGATGATGCGCGCTCGTGTGTTATGACCGACCTCTGAACTTGGACTGATGGGGTAGCCGAAAAAACACTTTCTTTGCCCTTTCTTTTATCGAAGCCCTGAAAAGCAATAAGGTTCAGCAATACCATAGCCTCGAACGTACGTTACGCCCAGCCATCATAGTTTCCGCATCAGTCGATCCTTTGTTGTCATGTCCGCAAGAACCACTGGGTGGATGAGCGTTGAGCGACGGGGCTCGCAGAAGCTGTTGAGACTATAGGATTGGAGTGTTTACGCTTGGCACGATTATCTTCGAACTCAGAAGTCACAATAAGCCTTTTTTCTCTTCTTCGTCTCTACGGAGAGGGCCAGCTGCAACGAGTCCTACACTTAGCGTTGCTGTCGAGTTAGAGGCGACGGACTGGGTAACAGTTGTGGCGGCAACTACCGAAGGCTCCGGCTTGGCGTCCTTTTTGCGTTTCTTGTGCGTTCTACCAGTACTGAGCTCGTGACCTTCCTTATGCGAACGTTTTTGCGCTGTCGAATTGAGGGCCTGGACCTGCAGGACACTTGAACTTAACTACGCAGTCGGCTCTGTCGGAACAGCTGAAAGATTAGAGCGCTCCCACGCTTATATATAAATGCAAATACCGGCAATGATAATTCCGGTGCTGCTGTGCGCCAACCCATTCAAGTTTGCATTTCTACCAATCTTACTCATTTAACCCATCATACGTAGATATTCCAGGTGCTGAACTCTGTTCTATCTAACTGTGATCTGCTGTTAGCTCATTCAAACCGGTACCTTTGTACAGTGTCGAGTGTCCCTCCTATTCAACGGATTATACACATATCAGACATTTACAAAGGCAGGCAGTAGGGAATCCGAAAACGGAACCCTCACCGGTCGTCAGTCCTTTCAGCCCGCAGCTAGATACCATGGTACTGCACCATGTATAGTCGAACTTCTTGAAATCTTGCAATGCTGGGAATACGCAAAACAAACTAAGGGAGTCCTGAATTAGCCCTTCAAGCTTCAGAGGGCATGTATTTATGATAAATTTCGCACCTTAATCACCAATTCTATCCACTATGATCACAATATCATAACAGATGTCAAACAAGGACCTGCAGTACATAAACAAATACAGCCGTATCAGAGAATGAGGCAGTTCGTGCAATAGTTTGTAAGTCATATGTACACATCGACTTCGTCAGGTAGGTCCGCCACGTGGTCGGAGATCATCCAACAATATATATTTTTCCGCATAGAAATTTGATTCTCCAACAATTATTTATATATCTTTAATTCCCCATGCTATTCGCTTCCTTCAACTCCTGTCGTGGCATTGCCTGTTATATCCTTCAATGTCGACAGAAAAACGGCTCCAGTGGTCTTTGTCACGGAATGATGAACCACTTCATAGACGGGACCTTCTCAACCAGTGGACGAACAAATTACTGACGTGGGGTGTGGAATCAAGAGGTGTGTTATCATCCCTCTTGTATGCAAAATAACTTGACGAGCACGAACTGTGGAGGAATTCGACCAGTACCGGTAGAGGAGCGTACCGATACCCAAATCATCAAGATCTTCTACCTTTGGTTTTCTGCGAATCTCAATACCCTATCGTAAGATCTATTCTCCAGTGGCCACTGATGTAGAGCGTTCAAATTTGTAGCTTCGCATCTGGAACACTTGGGCCCGTCACTTATGGCCTGGGTCTCCGTGGCACCTGTCTATGTATCTTGTTCTTCAACTTACTGTGTTACGCACCGCCTGCTTACTTGTAAACGAAATCCCCACTTATTAAGGTCGGGTTGCTAATTTGTCCTCGGTAGCATGACATGGGGACCTAAGCTGGGCTTGCGACAAATGATCATTTCACGCTATTCATTTGGGCATGTATTACGTCTTGGATTGCCATTGTAGCTGATGGCAGTATACACAGATACTATGGCGTCATTATACCTTGCATACTCAACCTTGCTAGGTTATGCGGCTTCGCGGTCCTTAATAGCATCATTGGCGGCCAAACACTAGCCAGCGCAACGAGTGGACATTTTACCTGGACGTAAGTACAATCGTTTTGTGGGCATCTTTTTAACTAAGAGTTAGCATCGGAATTGTCATCGTTGTTATTGTTTCACTACTAGTATGAATTCTGTGCTTTCCTTATGTCGATTACTACTCACTACTATATAAAGGTGTCGTTCTGCGGCGTGAAAGTTCTTGTGTGGTATGTACACTTTACTCACCACTCGCCAAGTGTTGAAACGAAGAATTAAAACGAATCTGTATATGTAGGTACGAACGGGTAACATTGATACCCATACTCATCGCATTTCTTGTCGCCGTTGGGGTGGGAGGGAAACATTTGTCAAGTCCTCCTCCATCGACTCCCGCCGCAGCTGAGTCGATCTTGGGCTTTGCATCAACGCTTGCGGGTTTCGCTATTACCTACTCGCCAGGAAGCTCTGATTTCACGGCTTATTTCCATCTAAAGGTGTCAAGGTGAGCGTCTAAAGGTACTCACGTCGCCCCTTTCTTAACAAGCCCATGATGTAGTTGGAAATTATTCTGGTATGCATATCTCGGTTTCCTCTTGTCCACAGTACGTCCTAGATGTATGTTACGAGACTGTTGTGCCAATATCAGACGTCAAGGTGCCACTTCAGGTGTTAGGCGCGGCAGCAGCTATCGCTTCAACACATGTGACGTCTTGGGGCAACGGTTATGATGGCGGTAACGTCGGTGGCCTCTTGGCCGCTATGTTGAGCCCAACTAAAGGATTTGGGAAGTTCTTAATGGTTCTTCTCAGCATCTCGACCGCTGGTAACATAGCTGCGGGATTCTACTCCATGTCTTTAAATCTCCAGATATTCATACCCTTCTTGGTAATTGTGCCAAGATACATTTTCTCCATCGTTGCGACAGCCATGTCAGTCTTTCCGTTTCGATAAACCATTCTTCAGGGCTAACGCATTATCAGCATCCTTCCTATCTCTATTGTAGGCGCTCACAAGTTTTATGTGGCGCTCAGTAACTTCCTGGGCATCATTGGATACTGGGCTGCTGCTTACGTCGGAATCTTATTGATGGAGCATCTCATATTCAGGCGGAACGATTTTGGACAATACGATGTTCGTTCATGGGACAAAGCAAGAGAGTTGCCGTCGGGTATCGCTGCTCTTGCAGCTGGTGCCGCGTCATTTGGTCTGGTCGTGCCTTGCATGGCGCAGGTATTGTACACGGGACCCATTGCTAAAACTACAGGTGATATAGGGTTTGAAGTGGCGCTTGTCCTCAGTGCCATCCTATATGTCCCATTTAGAGTGCTGGAAATTAGAATACAAAAGGCATAATTACCAAATTACGCCATGCCAATGAGATATCTAATAATGTTGTGCGCACTAGAATAGGAGGTGCAGAGTATTGTACTTTTTATGTAACAGCTAAGCGACATGAAAAGAAATGTAAGTTAGACGAGAACGCGTAACGCAAGTACAGTATGTTCCGTTTCTTTCCCCATACTTCCCCTTTCAAGTAAGATCAGAAAATAAAAGGCACTTTACTTGTTCCATCAGCGCCCCTCATCCAGATCCTCTCCAGCACCAAGGCACAACATCTCTACACCAACGGCCGAAATCGCCCTCGCTGCCTTGTCTCAGAGTCCATTGCCGCAATGCATGCTCTTACAGTCCCTGGCCAGCCTCAGGTCACTCGGCGTTGGTCCTTCCATTGGCGCCTACAACTCCAGCTTTGCTGAAGGAGTTGTGGTTAGGTTTAGAGGTCGGGCGCCTGGCTGTGATAGCTGTCTGCGCATTACGGTAGGCACGGAAGAGGAAAATGGTATTGCGATAGAGAAGCTATGTCACGGTACTGCAAAATGTGTAGACATAGATACCGACATACTTTTGCGACTTTTTTGTGATATTGGCCTTACGTATTTAGTTGTCGTGTTCGCATTTTCTACAGCACGCCGGATACCTCACAAGTAGTCATCTGCTTCAGGTCTCCCCCGCATCATGCCCTTCTTTGAGGGTGCCGCGCACGCCCACATTGACCATTCTGACTTCAATGATGTTGGCCGCGATCAGAACATCATCGTCTCCAATATTGGCCATAACCAGAACAACATCAGCAATTCCATTGTCATCGGCAGTTATCATGTATCCATTAACCTAGTCTCCACCCCAGAACGCGACCGCCCTCACCTAGGCACTGAATCACACCCCCCTTCCGAGGTAACATCCAGAGAATTGACTCTTCGTCGGACATCCTGCCCTACGGCCACTGATTCCCACCTCATTGCTGCTCGCCTCATTGTCGAAATCGTTCAGTCGCTGTCTGTTTCTGATCACTTCCGTAATCTGAAGGAGGATCTAAGTGCACTGCAGAAAACGCTGGACCTCAGTAGACTGGCAATTGAGGCATATCAGTGCACGCCAGTAGGTCGAATACTTGCACGCACTATTAGCGAGGAGACAGCACAATGCATTGGAGTGCTACGAGATTTGCTAAGTGCGATCAGGGGTTATCAACGGGATGTCAGGTCAATGCGCCGATTTTTATCCTTGAATCGATCGTCACGAGGGGGGCGTGAATTAGGTGAAATACTTATTTGGAGAAGGAAATTGTCGGATTGTCAGAAGTCACTAGGCCAGTGCTTACAGGTATTAGACTCGTGCGTCTTGCCTTTCTTCCACGTCTCGGCGTTGCTAAAACAATGTATTATTATTAGTACTTCATTGCGTGCCTTTGGGAGCAGCGTATGCGCACAAAATATATCTCCCGAAGATTTCAATCGACTCTTACAACAAGGCCCTCTTTCCCTACGCCACTTACAGGTTGACAAGATTACCGTGGTCGATCATTTGGGACGAAACTTACCGGTTCCATCCATCTTCTGCTCTGCATGGGAGGTAAGGTGTGATCGCAAACGCATTGTCAGCTCATGCATTTTCGTATGTTAGGATTTCTATGTTTTCATCAGCGAGCTATCTAAGGGTAGTGCCGGGTACGAGTTTATAGAGCGACGCGACTTTAGGATGCTTCATGATAACAAAGTCATTGATCCATCTGAGTTCCCTGGCCGTGTCGCCTCGGGAATGACAATCGAAATGAGTATCATCTTACGACAGAGAGCTTCGCCTCAATCCAGCACAAAGAAGTGTCCCCGATGTGGTAATAGCACATCAGTCCCTGTGGGTAATGGTTGGGTTGAGTGGGAAGTACCTTTAATTTCTATTATCATCCATAATTAACGTCTCCAATGATAGTTGGCATTGCTCGGGACAATATGAATTATCTAACAAGGAGGAGATTGTTTCTCGGGCATCGTATGTACTTCATATCAGTACATTCATATATAAATATAATGCACCAATAGGAGCGAAAATTCTCGACAATGTGACGAGGATAATGTAAAATATTTTCGCCGCATACATATTATCAAGACAAGGCAGCCTTCCGGTCAAATTCGCTCTAGGATCATCGTCGTCTGCGCAGAAGTCCGTTTTCTATTATTGTGCACGAGACATTAGAGTCGTTGATAGTCGTTACAGTGCAAACGCCTCAAGTTGAAATGCGATAGACGTAACCCATGTGGCAGCTGCACAAAACGCGATACGGTGTCGAGATGCATCTACTCTCTAGCCGCGGCTGAAAAAGTGTACGACTGTCTTTCTTTGTCGTACTGTTGCCTAATAGTCTCTCAGTGACCTCCGCTCCCTCAATAATCGTCTAGTACAACTCGAGTGCATCATCAAGAGCGAGAATTCTCGACAACGTGACGAGGATAATGTAAGATATTTTCGCCACATGCATACTAGTTATCAAGACAAGGCAGCCTTCCAGTCAAATTCGCTCTAGGATCACCGTCGTTTGTGCGGAAGTCCGTTTTCTATTACTGTGCACGAGACATTAGAGTCGTTGACAGTCGTTGCAGTGCAAACGCCTCAAGCTGAAATGCGATAGACGTCACCCATGTGGCAGCTGCACAAAACGCGATATGGTGTCAAGATGCATTTACTCTACAGCCGCGGCTGAAAAAGTGTACGACTGTCTTTCTTTGTCGTACTGTTGCTTAATAGTCTCTCAGTGACTTCCACTCCCTCAATAAGCGTCTAATACAAGTCGAGGCAGCCCTCTCGATGACTACTTCTGGCCAGACACCACCTGGCGTTTGAGTAGCAGTGTTCATTGATAATGCGCGCTCGTGTGTTATCGAACTCTGAACCTGGACTAATGGAGTATCGATGCCCTGAAAAGCAATAAGGTTCAACGTTCAGCAGTACCACGGCCTCGAAGAAAGAGTCACGTACGTTACGCCCAGCCATTGTAGTTTCCGCACCAGTCGATCATCTGTTGTCGCATCCAGAAGAACCAGGAGGATGAGCGATGGGGCTCGCAGGAGTCGTTGAGACCATAGGATAATCTGGAGTGTTTAATCATCTTCGAACTCAGAAGTCACAATAGACATTTTCCTTTTCTTTTTTCTCTTCTTTTTTCTATCTTTATCTCTGCGGGGAGAGCCAGCTGCAACGACTCTTACACCTGGCGTTGCTGTCGAGTTGGAGGGGGCGTTCTACCTGTACTGAGCTCGTGATCTTGTGCCAGTCGTCAGTCCTTTCAGCCCACAGCTAGATACCACGGTACTGCACCATGGTCTAGCTGAACTTCTTGAAATATTGCAATGACTGGGAACACTCAAAACTGAAGGAGCTTTGAATTAGCCTCAGTCAGAGGTATGGATTTCGCACCTTAATCAACAATTCTACCCACTATAATCACAATTACCATAATAAACGTCAAACAAGGACCTGCAGTACGTAAAAAAATACGGCCATATCAGAGAATGAAGCAGGCAGCAATTAGATATAGAGATCATTCTACCCGACAACCTGTCACCGTCATCGTAACTTCCGCGCCGAGAGTATCGGATTATTAATCATTAATCATTAATCATTAGTGGGCATATTAGTACAACATCAAGAATAAGATGATCTACATAAAATCTATAGCCCTCTTGCGACCCTTGTTAGCCGGAAGGGCGGGAGGATCCACACCTGACCCTGGCTCACTGACACCTTCTGAGGACGCCGTGGTGGACTGCAGCAGTCCCGAAGGTTCAGGCAACGCCTTGATCTCTTCTGGTGGTGCCTTGGACGTCCACATCGCTTCATCATCACCACCTTCTTGCCGTTCCCTCTCTTTCCGCTTCTTCTTTGGCCGATCTTTATCCCTGCTTTTGTCTTTGCTCCGTTTCGACGACGACAAGGTCAAGCCGCCGATACCGCCATCTCCCTCTTCCATTTCAAACGACACCAACACCTTATCCTTCTTCTTTTTCTCCTTGTCTTTCTTGCCTTTCTTCTCCTTTGCGTCAACATTCTTTTCCTTTTCCCTCTCCTTGCCTTTGTCTTTCTTCCGATCGCGAGGAACAAACATGGGCTTGAACGTACTGAGATCAACCGGGCCATTATCCTTTACCCCATTAGACTCGGGGAAGAATTTGGCAGTAACGTCCTTCACATCAGCCTCCACTTCCTCAATCTCTTCCTCTTTTACATCTTCATCACCACTCTCTTCTTCATCGCTAGCGAAGATCGCCTTGAAGACATCCATCGATGGTCGCTGGTAAGTCAGCGTATCAACACCCTGAGTCTCGTCTTCACCCAGACCGATGTTATCCAAATCTCGCTTGGCTGGCGCCACGTCCGGGGTTGGAACCGATATCCCAGCTTGCTCCTGCCAACTCTGCGGCTCGGCAGCTGTCGCAGTAGAATCTGCATCTAACCGAGGTTCGGGCTCCTTTACGCCAAACCTCTTACAAAGCAACCGGGCGGGCTGCCACGACCGTACCTCCCTTGTCATCGGACCGTACATACCCAGCTTGGCAGCATGCTGCTTCGGGGTCAATTTTTCTTCTTCCTTTTTCTTCTCCTCTGCTTCGAACTTCTCAACGTCCTCTGCAGCTGGTGTATGCAACCCCTCACGGACCTTCGGACCCCGTTCGATAACGGCTGCACTCGTGAACCGACTGGCCATCGCACCCATCATTGGTTTAAATATAGTTGCTGCCTTTGCGTAATCTTCCAATTCTTTATTGAACTCATCGATCCGTTGACCCGGTAACGGTTTCAGGTTTTCGGGTGTCGTGGAGTTCGGGTCTGCCTGAGATAAAAGATATGAAGTGTATCGAGCATGCTTTTCAGGATCTGAGATGAAGGGCTGAAACCCTTGTTGAAGAGCTGCTTGAGCAATATGTAGTTCTGTACGTGGTATACGAACATCCATAGTAGTCGTGGGTTGCGGACCTGTGAGACCTGCTGCTAGATTTTGTATTCGCTCTCGATCCTTCTGGGAGACATATTCAAAGACTGAACGAGGAGCGGTGGCTATAGGTGTTTCCCCCAGTAGTGAACCTCGCTGTGCACAAGTTAGTAGTGAAACGGAATAGCAGAAAGTATTCACCTCTTCAGCCGTCAAGCCTGCCTTCCACTTGTGATGTGGCAATGGCTCTGATGTTGCTGCCTGCACCCGGATGTTCTCCTTATTGGGGTCGCTTTCCCAGACGCGTTTAGGGTCAGGCTTCCAGCCTTGCGGAACTTCGGGACCTGGGTGCCACTGATCCTCAAAGACAGGCTTATCCGCGACGACAAAGCCTGGCAACACAGGTATACCACTACTAAACGTAGCATAGACTGTAGCAGACCTCTTAAAGACGTAAGTAAATTCGAAGACATAATAGACAACTACGTACAGAAGGCCTCTTTTCGACCTTTGCCTGTTTTTGGGTCAAGACGATTGTATCATTATCTTGTTCTGAGATATCATATGCGATCCTAGACCTGCTACTTTTGTGACCAGCATCATAGATATCTATGTCATCTTCCTCAGCGTCGTTTAGAGCACCAAGGCCGAATCCAGCTAGGAACATTTCAGTGATATATTAACTATAAAACGCGGGCAAACACACCAGAGATCTCTGGACCACCTTCAGATTCTGTCTTTGATTTACCAAGACTCTCATTCAAAGTCAAGATAGATTGAGGTTGATATCCGAGACCATAGAAGTTGTCTTTTCTCTCGTAAACGGGGATAGGAATATCTCGTTGTGGGTATTTATGCTTGCTGGCTTCTTCCTCCTCTTCCGTGATGATGACATCAGCCAATGACAACAGTTTTCCTGTTTTTGCCTGCATATCTTGAAGCTTACGCCGTCGATAAGATATTCGAGGGCCAATGCCTTGACCTGGCTTCCATCCCATTTTCATCAGAACTTTGGCACCCACCGACTCTTTAGGAGGTGGTAACAGCGCTTGCGCTAGTGTAGTCCTTAGTGGGCTGTGAACGGTTCGTTCCGTGAGGCTCTTAAAGTAGTAACGAAGGGACAGACTCTGATTCGTATTCCTCTGTTGCCCGACGAGCCAATTCAGCCTCCGTGCTGCCTGAAAGATCCATAGCCTCTGTGGTGTCAACCAGTTTCCTGTTCTCTCTCAACTCCTGCAAATCCTCCTCATCCATGAAGTCCTCTGGACGGGCAGCTTTCGCTTTGGCCCTGTCGGTTCTGGACGACACGAACGTCGACGGTGTCCATCCTACCGACCTTAGCACCCATAAGGACTCCGTGCAAACGCACATTACCTTCTTTCGAGCCAACCGTGTTGAAGTAGCCGGCCGAAAAGCCTCCTGTGAACGCGCCGTGAAGGCGACGTCGACCTTTCTCATCTCTGACCTAGAGATCTGATTCATGAGGGACGTTTAACCAGAAAAGTATCTTCTTACGTCTTGCTTCCATACGGGAACAAATTCGTTGATGTCTTTGGTCTTCTCAAGCGCTGGTAAAGGTGTTCCGATCTGTTTGCAAGTGAATGAGATGAAAGACGGATTGGACAGTGGAAGATCGCGCACAAGGCAGAAGTTTTCGTTCGCCTTACGGCTGGATAAGTCGACGCCGAGGTCTACTAGTTTCCGCTTCAGACGGCTGGTCATAATACAGTGGACGAGACAAACATGTTTGGCTCTGTTACTGACGCAGACCGCGATCTTATCGTGGTTTGCTACGCATGACTGGGCTTATCTGGGACGCTTTCATGTGGATGAAACTTTTGTCGGAAGATGAACTGGCTTGTTGTAGAGGAGCATCAATCGTTTCCGGCCTCCACGCGAAAATGGTACATAAGTATCAATTATATTAGTCGCTGGATTGCCTATATTACTAAACTGCTTCAAATTGGACGCTCGACGACATGAAGAGTTATCACTATTTCTAGTGTTGCGTTGACATGTGCAGCTATGGAGACGGGAGACACGGAACGCGGATACTATTTTCATTGGGGCCATGTGGTTGTGCTGCTCTAGCGGGTGATGCCATCATCTATACTGCCCTTATCGCACGAACTTAACCCCTTTAACCCCTTTAGCCTTCATCCGGGATCTAGGTTCGACACATGCTAAATCACTTATATTAGGTCCTTCCCCGGTTGTTTCTTTGGGCTTGCCTCTGCCTCTAATCAGCCACTTCTCTCGCAACATGTTGGTGGAAGACAACAAGGTCGAGCGGAAAGAAAGCGTAACGGAGAAGTCGGTCGAGGATGGAGACCAAATCTACGCCGCCCGGCAAACAGATGAAAAGTGCGGATTCTGACTCTCATTCACCATACGACCTGACACGGACAACTGCAGATTTCATCTCGATGTCCATGACCTCGACAGGGTTCAACGGCGCCTCAAACAAAGGCATGTGCAAATGTAAGTTGTGTCTTTCGTACCGCTCCTCAATTTTCATTGCTGATTGCTTCTAGGATTGCCGTGAGTACATTACATTCGCCATCCCAGTTGCAATTGAAAAAATATATAGATCGCTGGGACTATTGGAACGGGCCTGTTCCTTGGTTCAGGAGGCGCACTGAGTGCCGCAGGGCCTCTAGGGGCCCTGATAGCTTATGGATTGGTGGGAACAGTTGCCTATGCGTGGGTCCTGTCCGGAGCTGCAAATTTCCGATTGACGTATTTCCCTTATAGAACACTATGTTCACTTGGTGAGATGACGACATGGGCACCTATTTCGGGAACCTTCCCCCATTTCGGTGCGCATAAAATTTTCACCCATGGACTTCCCTAAACATACATTCGTAGCTTCGCGATGGGTTGATCCATCTTTTGGTTTTACAGTCGGTTGGGTGCGTATCCCCACTCTTCCACGAAAGGACATACTAAACAGAGACGACAGAACTACTTCTATACAAATGCGTAAGTCCATGTGCCCCGTGGATCATGTGCCAGTGCTCAAGATTGGTCAGAATCTCCATACCCGTGGAAATATCGGCTGCCGTCATTCTTATAGGCTTTTGGGATACCAATGTAAATTCGTTCTCGACGTCTTTTTTTATTGGACGATAAATTTACTGATGAAATCGAAGATCAAACATGTACCTATTTATACCGCCGTAAATGTCTTTTTACCTCTTGTTGTGATATTGCTAACCTTCCCGCAGGTTGTATGTGTAGCCGTTTGTTGTATTAATATTTTGGGCGTGAAGTAAGACCACGTCGTTTTCGATTGATCCATCTATATGACTAACATTTTACCCCAGGTACTTCGGAGAAAGTGAAGCGTATATTTTCGTTGTCACGGTGATTGAGATCGACTTACCCAGCGTCTAGGCGAATTTATCTTTTCGTTGATCAAAAGTAAACCCTCGCGTTCTTAGAGTCCAGTTAACTTTAACCTAACGCGATCTTGTAGTTTCTCTGATTACCGGTCTTATACTTGCTGGCTTGATTGTTGACCTTGGAGGTGGCCCTAACCATGAACGCATTGGGTTCAGGGTAAATCAACTCCGGCGAATCGTTGATTATCTATTAATTGATCGACGCGTTCTAGTTCTGGAAACATCCCGGGCCCCTTAACCGTGCGGGTTTGGTTAGCAATGTTAACACGGACCGTTTTTTGGCATGGCTGTCTGTGATCGTTCAAGCCTCCTTCTCTTACCAAGGAGTGGAGCTTGTTGCAATGTAAGTCCAAGGATGTATGTGACGCGATGTTTTCCGATTTGTGCAGTGCTGCATCAGAAACTGAAAATCCTCGTCGGAACATCACCAAAGCGATACGACGTGTTTTCTATCGGATCTTGACGTTCTACGTGCGTTAGAATTCATATGTTTTCTTTCACGAGAGGCTGAGCTGTAGTTTAGATCCTTGGCATCCTGATAATCGGAATGCTTGTTTCCTATGATAATGCAGACCTTTTGCAGAGTACGTTATACCGCTCCATATAATCTGAATTGGTGACCTTACTGATAACTCTAAGACACGGGAACGGCTGCCCAATCACCATATGTCATCGCTTTCAATACTGCAGGGATCAAAGGTAGATCATACGCATTGCTTTCGACTGATTCTCTGATATATTTGAATGTAGTTTTGCCCCACATTATCAACGCCTGCATTTTCACAAGTGCCTTCTCCGCTGGGAACAGTTTCCTCTTCTGTTCCTCACGCATTCTTTATGGTCTTGCCCTTCGTGGGCAAGCGCCGAAGCTCTTCGCATATTGCACCAAGGCGGGTCTGCCCATCATGGCCGTTCTTGCGACTGTAAGCCCTATAAGTTTCGACAGAAGCAACTGCTTACGGTTGAAATTCAGAGTTCCTTTGCGTTCCTAGCGTTTATGAGCGTATCAAATGGTTCCGCGACAGTGTTCAAGTAAATGTTTTGGCCTTACATTTTTTTCAACACAAAATTTACTCAAACAAACGAACAGCTGGTTTGTTAACCTCTCGACAACGTCGGGTTTCTTTGGATGGCTCGGGATTAACACCACGTATATCTTCTGGCGTACGTCAAAATTATGATTGTCATGTCTCAGCACTATATATCCTTTGTAGGTCGTGGAATGCTTGCCCAGGGTTTCGATCTCAAAAAGAACTTTTACAATAACCGCTTCCAACCCTATGTTGCTTACTGGGGCGTTTTTTGGAACCTATTTTTCATCCTTATCAACGGATTCAAAGTTTTTTTCAGCTTCACTGCGGCCGGTTTCTTGACAGCCTGTAAGCATTAAGTTTGCACACCAATTTAGACACGTTGTCTAATAATTTTGTTAGACATCAGCATTGCCCTCTTCGTTGTATTATATGTCTTTTGGAAGATCTGGAAACGGACAAAGTTCTGGAAACCAGAAGAAATGGATCTTGTTACGGTATGTTCTCAGAGACGACGTTTCTAAAGTTATCAAATCTGACTTGACGATAGGGTATACCCAGCGTCGAGGAGACAGAAATGCCGGAGGTTCCTCCGACGAACATCTGGGGAAAAATTGCTGAAGTACTCTTCTAGTGCTGCCTATTACCCGGTCAATTCCCATGCCTATATTGTGTAAACTTTGGTGTCTATTGACATTCTTATGTACTGCTAAAAATCCTCCTTATCCATGAAGTCCTCTGGACGGGCAGCTTTCGCTTTAGCCCTGTCGGTTCTGGACGACACAAACGACGGTGTCCATCCTACCGACCTTAGAACCTATAAGGAATCCGTGCAAAAGCAGATTACCTTCTTTCGAGCCAACCGTGTTGAAGTAGCCGGCCGAAAAGCCTCCTGTGAATGCGCCGTGAAGGCGACGTCGACCTTTCTCATTTCTGACCTAGACATCTGATTCATGAGGGACGTTTAACCAGAAAAGTATCTTCTTACGTCTTGCTTCCATACGGGAACAAATTCGTTGATGTCTTTGGTCTTCTCGAGCGGTGGTAAAGGTGTTCCGATCTGTTTGCAGGTGAATGAGATGAAAGACGGATTGGACAGTGTAAGATCGCGCACAAGACAGAAGTTTTCGTTCGCCTTTCGGCTGGACGAGTCGACGCCGAGGTCTACTAGTTTCTGCTTCAGACGGCTGGTCATAATACAATGGACAAGACAAACATGTTTGGCTCTGTTACCGACGCAGACCGCGATCTTATCGTGGTTTGCTACGCATGACTGGGCTTATCTGGGACGCTTTCATGCGGATAAAACTTATGTCGGAAGATGAACTGGCTTGTTGTAGAGGAGCATCAATCGTTCCCGGCCTCCACGCGAAAATGGTACCTCGCAACAAGTAGCCATCACAGGTATCAATTATATTAGCCGTTGGATTGCCTATTGAGTACTAAATTGCCTCAAGTTGGACGTTCGACGACACGAATAGTTACACAACATAAGTTCTAGTGTTGCGTTAACATATGCAGCTATGGAGACGGGAGATACGGACCACGGGTACTATTTTCATCGGAGCCATGTGGTTGAGCGGGTGATGCCACCATCTTCGCTGCCCTTATCGCACGAACATAATTCCTTTAACCCCTTAAGCCTTCATCCAGGATCTAGGTTCGACACATGTTAAATCACTTATATTAGGTCCTTCTCCGCTTGAGCCTTTGGCCTTACCTCTGCCACTTCTCTCGCAGCATGTTGATGGAAGACAACCAGGCCGAGCGGAAAGAAAACGTAACGGAGAGGCACTTCTCTCGCATGCTGATGGAAGGCATGGCCGAGCGGCGGGAAACCATAACGGAGAAGTCGGTCGAGGATGTATACCAAGTCTACAGCGTCCGGCAAACCGATGAACAGTGCGAATTCTGACTCTTATTCACCATACGACCTGACACAGATAACTGCAGATTTCATCTCGACGTCCATGACCTCGACAGGGTTCAACGGCGTCTTAAGCAAAGGCATGTGCAGATGTAAGTTGCGTCTTTCGTACCACTCCTCGATGCTCACTGCTGATTGCTTTTAGGATTGCTGTGGGTACATCACATTCGTCATCCCAGTCGCAATTGAATATATATATATATAGATCGCTGGCACTATTGGAACGGGCCTGTTCGTTGGTTCTGGTAGGTCGCTGAGTGCCGCAGGGCCTCTAGGGGCCCTGATAGCTTATGGATTGGTGGGAACAGTTGCTTATGCGTGGGTCTTGTCTGAAATTGTAAATTTCTGATTGACGTGTTTCCCTTATAGAACACTATGTTCACTTGGTGAGATGACAACATGGGCACCCATTTCAGGAACCTTTCCCCACTTCGGTGCACATTGTCCCCCCCAAAAAAACTCGTCCATGGACTTCTCTAACCATACATTCATAGCCTCACGATGGGTTGATCCATCCCTTGGTTTTGCAGTCGGCTGGGTGCGCATCTCCACTCTTCCACGAAAGGACATACTAAACAGGGACAACAGAACTACTTCTATTCAAATGCGTAAGTCCATATGCTCTGCGGATCATGTGCCAGTGCTTAAGATCAGTCAGAATCTCCATACCCGTGGAAATATCAGCTGCCGTCATTCTTATAGGCTTTTGGGATACCAATGTGAATTCGTTCCCGACGTCTTTTTTTATTGGATGATAAATTTACTGATGAAATCGAAGATCAAACATGTACCTATTTATACCGCCGTAAATGTCTTTTTACCTCTTGTTGTGATATCGCTAACCTTCCCGCAGGTTATATGTGTAGGCGTTTGTTGTGTTAATATTTTGGGGGTGAAGTAAGATCACGTCATTTCGATCAATCCATATGACTAACATTTTACCCCAGGTATTTTGGAGAAAGTGAAGCACATATCTCTGTTGTCGCGGTGATTATGATCGACTTACTCAGTGTCTAGGCGAATTTTTCTTTTCGTTGATCAAAAGTAAACCCTCGCGTTCTTGGCGTCTAGTTAACTTTAACCTAACGCAATCTTGTAGTTTCTTTGATTATCGGTCTTATTCTTGCTGGCTTGGTTGTTGACCTTGGAGGTGGCCCTAACCATGAACGCATTGGGTTCAGGGTAAATCAACGTCGTCAAGTCGTTGATTATCTATTAATTGATTGACGCGTTCTAGTTCTGGAAACATCCTGGGCCCCTTAACCGTGCGGGTTTGGTTAGTAATATTAACACGGACCGTTTTTTAGCATGGTTATCTGTGATCGTTCAAGCCTCATTCTCTTTCCAAGGAGTGGAGATTGTTGCAATGTAAGTCCCAGGATGCATGCGACGCGATGTTTTCCAATTTGTGCAGTGCTGCATCAGAAACTGAAAACCCTCGTCGGAACATCACCAAAGCGATACGACGTGTTTTCTATCGGATCTTGACGTTCTACGTGCGTTAGAATCCATATGTTTTCCTCCATGAGAGGCTGAGCTTTAGTTTAGATCCTTGGCATCCTGATAGTCGGAATGCTTGTTTCCTACGATAATGCAGACCTTTCGCAGAGTACGTTATACTACTCTATGTAACCTGAACTAGTGGCCTTACTGATAACTCTAAGACACGGGAACGGCTGCCCAATCGCCATATGTCATCGCTTTCAATACTGCAGGGATCAAAGGTAGA
>QFEO01000921.1:0-12622 GCA_003316615.1 Amanita pseudoporphyria
TACCTCCTCTGGTCTTTAGGGAATGAAATATAATATATATCTGAATCAGCAAAGGTTAGCGCGTTTCCTTGAAACCCATGCGTAAAAGACGAACAGAGCTGCACAGTGAGAGCGCCGTAAAGGCAGAAATTAATCACATTGCCAATGAACTGTTGTCGGGTTAGTTAACGGGGTTTGTTTAGCTAACGATGCACCCACCAATGAAAGATATAAGGCGGTGCCTTCATCAAGCCTGCAGCGAAATGTTAAAAAGTCTGGACGAGATTTAGCAATGCAGCGCACAATTTAGCATCTAAACGAATTGGAAGGTAGCTCATGAGGAAACACTTTACCTCGAGGTGTTGAAGCGATATATATCCTAAATGTCTTCAGGGACGGGTACTGTGGTGAGACTGACCGTCATGAGATATGATTTTGTGGTTCGGTCTAGTCATCGGTGATTGCCGTGCATGATGAACGTAGCTCCGGATATAACGGATTGGTTGGGCCCTTTCCAGGGATGACGTTATGAGGCTTGTCGAATTGAGCATTGCTGATGTGCAGCGCTTCGACATCAACTTCGTAAATGATGACGACTAGTACGGTGACCGAACGTACGTACGCATACATTATCACAGTTTTCTGGATCCAGAATACAACCTCGCTGTGGTAGTCTGACAGCGTGCTCCAGTCAATTATTTGTGTTACAATGTATGGCGTCAGGGATGAATCCAGTTGGCAGGATCATCAGAACAGAGTGATTCTTGGTCAGTTCCTAGATTACTGTATGATGACTGTATGTGAATGCGTGGTGTATAGCTTGAATGCCAGTGGCAGTTTGGACTTGAGAAACTATTTGCGGCAACGCTGTGGAATTCTCACTCCAATAATGGATACTGTGGGAGGGGTCCGATCACCGGTCAAATTCATATGTCCCCTACGTTCCCTTCTGTCATCAGTAATTTAAAACTAAAGTTGTCCCCAATTTCCCGAGCACAATGTTTCTATTTCCGACGGCATTCTTGAGTCAAATATATTTTAGAGGAAACGCTGGGGAATCAACTGTGTGGCGTTAGGAGTTGATGCCATGCCATAATTAGTCTACAGGATGACCCATTGAAAGTTCTGGATCTCGGGACCTGGTGGAGCGGAAATGACCGCAGAACTTTCGTTTCATAATGATCCCAGCGCGCAACACTCGGATATCTCCATATAGCTGGTTAAATCAGAAATGCATGACCGAAAAATTATTTGGCATTGGATACCCCCTATACTATTCCCCATTTTACCATTCTGCTCAGGCCGATTCGGTCAACAACCGGTGGTTTACAAGATCTGTCAATTTGCAGAGACTGATATTAAATCTTGGGTTAAAGTCGGTATTGGCCGACCCGAAAGTAAAATCTCGCGTGAATAATGCTGTGCTTGTATGGTGCGATTGCCTGAAGTCCCTGTTTAGGTTAGTCTCCGTGTATGAAATTATCCTGAGAGTGTGATAGATTAATGTAAATTGTTTTAGTGAGATCATTCAGTGACGGATTTGCTCGTTTCTATCCATTGCATTTTTTCATCTTACTCATGCTAGATACCAGGTTTCTCAGATGGAACAGTACCAGCCTCCCCTTACAGAAGACTTGAAGAGTAGTAGCGGAGAATACTGGTGGGATAAAAGGCACATTAAAGTGACGTGGCGCAATAAAAACTAGTGGCTGAGCTACCTGAAACCATGACTTTTCCTTCTGTGGATGCAAATAGTCCCTTTACAGCCTGCTAGGTATTATTGTGTCACTGTGTTTATGGTAGGGTCGCTCGCTGTGTCGCTTCCATCCTACCTTTTCCCCCCTCTTGTGATACATTTGTCAATATTTTCCACACGTTCCTAGTTTAAAGACTATGACAGCTTTTTTACGGGATGTTGTGGATGAAGCTGACGAGCGTTGAAAGTTTTGGAACGCAAGAAGGCCTGAGTAACAAAGGATCATATTGCTTGTACTATGTACAAAGTCAGATCTTGCTCATATCAAGTATCCCCCAAAAACAATATCGTAATAATCCTATTCATGTTGTCGTAGGCAGGGACCTAATCAGCCGATCGAGTCGCATATACATGAGGCGGCTCCAGACGTACCACAATAACAGTATGAAGTAGGAACACAAGCATCCTATTGTCCATTAGGGGACACACCCATCCAAATAAGTAAAGCTGCTACAACGTGTGGATTAAGATATTAAGTGTATACCAGTACTAGTACATGTCCGCCCGACAAATATTCTACTGGCGGACTGAATAAAAGGTATCGGCTCTATTTGTGCAAACCTACAACTTTAAACCTTCTCTTTCTTGCTATGGGTCTCAGCATCTAGCTGCTTCGAATCGGATTGACCCTGCGATCCTACTTCTGAGGTCTCCGTCCCGCTCGCTGCATGGAGTGAACTTATTTCCACATCGGGTATATCTCTCGTTGTGAAGGCTATATTCTGAGAATGAGAAAGAGAGTGACGGTTGTTGACGAGAACCATCATTGAGTTGGCATAAATTTTGGACAGAATGATTGCTGGACCATAAATGATACTAGGTGCAACCAGAGTTACCGTCAAAGTAGCGACATTAACTGCAACTTATAATTTCATTGGGATATGGAACGGTGCAATGATGCAATGATAGAACACACCTGTGAGAGCGCCAGTACCGACAACGATGTACAGTATACGTGTTATTTTCCGTTTGAATTGTTTAGATTGAATCTTGTCCTTGGAAAGCTGTAACATGTGAACTTTAAATCAAATAATCACGAAACGGGACACTTACGGACCAAACCATAATGATGGTAATTGTGAGGTCAACGGCCAAACATAGTGCGGCCCAGACCTGAAAGTCGAAGTAAGAGAAGGACAGCTATTGAGGGAATCATTAGTGCGTACCATTGCAACCAAACGAAAGCGAAAACCAAGTCCGATCAAGATCGCAATGGCGATAAGTTGGAGCGTAATAACCTGCGTCAAACATAATTGCTGAGAATACTTCGAGCCCTCGTACTGACGTACCACAATAATACTTCGTGACAAGAGCTTCAACCTGGTGATAATTCCGATACGATATGCATACATGCCTTGCGTTAAGACGGCCACTTCAAGTCTTTAGATAATCATGTGAAGTGAAGCGCGGGAAATCCGTAACACACCTACCGCTCCACTTACAGGGACTACTAACATTGGAAGGCAAACAGCGCATGAGCCAGGATGGAGTAAAAGACGTCCCATGTCATATGCGAGGACAGCAGTGTAAAGCGTTTCGAAAAAATAAACAAGATATATGACAACTTTATACCCCCTCGGATCCTCAGGGAATGAAGTATAATATATATCTGAACCGGTTCAAGTCAGAATACTTTCTTGGAACCCAAGCGTAAAAGACGAACAGAGCTGCACAGTAAGTGCACCGTAAAGGCAAAAATTGATTACGTTGCCGCTAAACTACCGCCAATCTGATTAATAGAAATTTACCAGCTGACGGAAAACTTACCAGTGAAAGATACACAGCAGTACTGCGGTTAAGCCTGCCACAACATGTTGAGAAGTTTGGACAGGATTCAGCGATGCAGCGTACCATTCATCGTTAGGAGGTGCTGGATGGATCATGGAGGGGGTACTTTGCCTTGAGGTAATCAAGTGACATATATCCTAAACGACCACAGGGACGGTGAGTGTAGTGAAACCTGTCGTCGTGACATAAGGAGGTGCAGCATGGACGAACTCGGTCTAGCTTACGGCAATTGCCGTGTGAGCATGAGCGTCGCTGAACAAGCAACCGTTACTGTCGCATTTGGGGGTCTTGGCATGCAACAGTCCGATCTCGAATCTGGTATGCCCATGCAGGCAAGGGCACAACCTCTTGTAGTAGCTGTAGTCTGACGGTATATTCCACTCGCAGAATTGTACGCTGTGGTATATAGCACCGGGATTGCTGCAACTTGAAACTGGGTGGTAGACACTTGTATCGATGACTATGTATGTAAAGGTGCGGTGTATCGCTTGGACGCCGGTTTAGACTTTGAAACTCTTCGAAGCAATAGGACATGAGATGGTCTCCATCACGGTCTTCTAAGAGAAGAATTCACCATCAATCGGTTGCGTCGTATGTGGTCTCCGACATTCGCTTGTGCATGTCAAATGCACGTGAAACATCAGAGGAGCCTGACATTCAATTTTCTCGAGCGCAGCATCTTCAAAATAGTCCAACGGCGTTTCCGAATCAAATTTCAGGGCTGAGATGTTGACTCTGTGGCGTCAGACGGGAATTTGATACCATGCCACAATTGAATGTTGATCTACAGAATCACAGGGCATATCAGACAAACCGGCTGGATCACAGATCAAAGAAGTCAATCTAAAAATGGCAATGGGTGCCAAACTTTTGTTTCAAGGGACACGACAAACCCTAGCGCAACACTCGGAAATCTCCATATTGTAAACTGAATTGGAACGAAAGCCCATCAAGTACCCTCGCCCAAATGCGCCAGAGTAAAGGGCCACATGAGCAATACTTCGCCTGTACGGTACATTGCTCAAGGTCTCCATAAAGCATTTCTATTTAGTTTAGTCTCCAAGTCATGAAACGTACCTTGACTTAAACGTCCATAAGGGTACACCTTCAGCTGCGCAGTTCGACTTCTCCGGTCAGGGTTGACCGCTTATCAACGATTCCCTCTGCAAAAGCTGGACAGAAACTGCACTCGTCGAGCGGAATGATGGTCACGATCACGACAAACCATTAATGGATACACAAGTAATCGATTTATCTGCTTGAATTTTCCAGTAGAGTTACCAGTTTGCACAACCCTACGCGCATCGCGGACCAGCAGTTTGACAACCGATTGGTACCTACAAGGTGTGTCATATCCTTTATCCTCGCCGGACCTCACGCCGATTAGACCAAGCTTATTATATCCTGTGGAACAACTGTTTTAAGAATCAATAATTAGTATGTGATCACGGGGAAAGTCCCGGCAATACGGTCGCTGATAAAATGAATACAGTGCCGTTAAACCAAGCAATGGCATTTGTCCATGCTGTCGATAACGCTATGAACTGGGCGCAAAGGGGATGGACAGGGCAATCTACCTGTGAGTAGTTGTACCAATAGCTAGGCATGCCAATTATGTATGTTTTTACTAGGCGAGGTATAAATTACTGAAAAACCAAGCCTTCATACCAAGAAGCGCCAGGTCCACTGAAACATGTCAGATAGTTAGCCTACCACTGCTATTGTGGCAACGAGCCGGAGATCGAATAGGAGAAATAGCAAAAAAGGAGTATGGTGGTATGTATTTCTGACAAATAAGGCTGTGCATCGTCGCATGCCACTCTCGGAATTACGGGTGTATGAGTTTTGGTACGCCATCCCCGGGTCAAGCCCGACGTTGTCGGGCTTATGGTCATCCTAGCTGTAGAGCACATCGATCGCCGGCTCCTCACTGTGGGGAGGGTTAATTCTAAACAATTGCTCACCAATGCGGTTCGACAGAATTCTCTCATCAACGTCGGCCTGTCTGTCACTTTTCTGTCCCAGAGAAAGTGTTTTCGTTCTGAAAAATAACATACGAGTAAGGGGACGAATGGGCAGCAAGGTTCAAGGTTCTTCTGACAACTCTGGTCTACGGCCTCATCATGGAAACCATATATGGGCTAATAGCTTTGTCTTATACATTGTCTTGAGGCTCTGATGGAAGCTGTGGGCATGCTTGTATCCTCCGTACAGGGATCGAAATAATAATCCCGCGCGAATGGTCGCTACTCTCTTCGTCGTTGGCTTTGTTTCGTTTCCTCTGCTCTCTTTGGGCAGGTAGGCTGATGGTGATGTCGTGTCCTTCTACCCAGTCGTTGGCTTATGATCCTATTTGCGCCCAGCCGCTTCTTGACTACTCCCGTGGGCCCTTTACGCTACCGCACGTGTCCCCATTAATCGACATCGCCCCTCATCAAGCCTCTCTCATGACTCGAGAACACGTCCGTCACATTCCAACAGTCCTGAAGCTATTTATCCTTTTACTGGCCTGATCATCGACCTAGAAGGCGATACCGAGGTTTTTGCTGGCTTGACCCAATTGTGGTCGCTCGATGGGCCGCTAGTAGGACACCGGTAACTCATTGATGTGGGCTTAATCGGCAGGGGCCCAGCCGGGAGACCGTATGGGAAGTCGCTATGGCATGTAAGATCTGGTCTTGTTCGTCGCGGATATAACTATTGGGCTAATCAAATGTCTACTAAAAAAATTTGATTGTTAGGGCAGAAACTATTTTATTTGGTGCAATAGTATTCTCAGGGCCCTTGACAATAAAAGGAGTGTAATGTGTCACAGAGAAGTTTAGTCAATCGTCTGCGCTACTATCTGTCACTATGTCCTAGGATGCCTTGCGGTTGTATGCTGTAATTCAGACACGGACCCACTGTATTTTTGTCCTTATTATTTGCTAGTGATCTGCATATGTAAATCCAAGCGCCATATCAATAGAACATGAATCATTTATTCAGCATTCACTACCTATTTTTCATTTTAAGATTAAAGCACACATTACAGTGATTTTAGAAATGTCGAGATGCGAGAACAAGAGCAGGCAACCATACACTACACTTTTGAAGCAAGCAACTCATTCGAGAACCATTGCGACTTGTGACAAACGATGTCCGATGTTGTGCCAGTTTTTTCATATTGTAAAAGTTAGTATATCACGCCATGTCAGCTTGGATGGGTTGGACTTGACCGCCTTTCGCAGCCGTGGGAGAAAACGTGTGCCAGCGATCGTTGAAGCGAACGTCTGCGAAGCGGCGTCAGCCAGCAAGAAATGGTCCATTTAGGAAGAGCGTACCAAGTGGCCTGCCTCCATACATATAGTGCTGGAATTTGGCTGCAAAAATAGCATTAGCAAGTCCAAACACACGACGACGTACACGCACCAATCGCAGTCTCTGCCTCTTGTATTTGAGAGAATTGAACAACGCCACAGCCTTTGGAACGAGTTCCGTCAAACAGGATTTCTGCTAGTTCAACTTGACCAGTTGTCTCAAAGAGCTCGACCAAGTCCTCATTCGCAGTAGACCATGGGAGCTAAAACAAGGCAATCAGCACCTCACCTACGACACATCTTCGATACGTACATTGCGAACCATGATCTGTTGGCTAGGCTCCAGGTCATAACCAGGATAAGCTCCGCCATAGCCACCACCGTAGCCATCCATGCGGAGCCCACCCGTAGTCTGTTGATCAGGACCAGAATAGTCCGCATAAAGATCTTGATTAGAGAAATCTCGGCCGACAGCCGCCTGTCCAGGGAATCCGCCCCGGAATCCGCCTCTGAATCCACCCCTGAAGCCTCCTCGTGCGAAGCCACGGGCGTTTCCACGGAACCCACCGCGGTAGCTGCCTGGACCTGAGAGACCAGCATAGCGATCCTAATAATCGATATCAAACTAAAAGTTCTACATTTCCAATATGATACGTACCTCGCGTACTTCGAGGGTGCGACCGTACCAGTCAAAGCCATGGTACATGCCTATCAAACCGTTAAAATGCGCTTAACCTGCTAACGCAGAAATGGCCTTAACTGATTGCTTGTTGCGCGTCTTTGGAAGTTTCGAAAACAACAGTTCCAGATCCCTTGGGACGACCGTCGGCACCAATATTAATATCTGCCCGTATGATATTCCCGGCAGCGCGGAACAAATCTTTGAGATCTTGCCATCCGGCTTGGTACGGGAGCTGCAAGACCCAGTCAACGAGACGCCGTACTCAAAGCTAAAATATCGCACATTGCCAACGTAAAGCTGGTTGCCTGGATTCTGATGCATTCCAAAGTAGTTGTGTGAAGGAGGACGAGGCGGGGGAACAGCGTGCAATCCCTGTCCAGCCATAGCCATGCCAATCTTACCAGGAACCGGAGTCGCACCAAATCGAGCTTCATTTTCGCGATCCTGCCGATAGTAATAATAAACACCAAGCCAAAGCTTAAACGCACTCGCGTCCACGCACCTCTCGGATAAAGACAGGACGGCCGAGCAGAGGTTGCTCTGACAATTCACGAATAGCTCGTTGCGCGTCTTCAGGGGATGCGAACTCGACAATACTTGAATACAGCGCTTAAGTACCTATTATCACAACCAGGAGCCATTCCACTCACCCGCATCCCTTGGAAACCCCCGTAGGCGTAACGAGAACTTCGGCGAAAAGCACCTCACCAGCTGCCAATCCCAAAAGAAAAAAGAGCTCCCATCAATATCCTCTCGACAACTCGACCATCCATCAGTCAAAAAAACTTAGAAAACACGCATATCTCCTCAAAACACGCGCACTCTTCCTCCCCACAAGCTCATGCTCCCAGTTCATCGGAAAAATCCGCCTCGTGCCCAATGGGTCGGCTTTAGCGGTTGGAGAGATAGAGAGATAGAGAGAGAAAACAAACGAGAAAGAAATCGCAGCACGGCCATGTCATCATCATCATCATCCGCATCAAGCTAGTGTGCGCCCCCGCCACTGCTTCCACCGCTGCTGCTGCTGCTACCGCTGTTGGCTGCTGTTCAAAAACACAACAATCACGCCACAGCTCACACCGCCCCCATTGCTCTGGGAAAAAAAACATGCGAAAAAGCTAATCTGGGATTCCCCCACCCACCTCCCCTCATGAATTCCATCAGGTCCCGGTACCTGACATCATAGCTGAGATTGCCGACGTACACCCGGTTTTCTCTCTTGCTGATCTTCGCAAACTCGGCAGCTTCTTCGTGCGGAGCGTTCATGGGACCACCAAGGGAGCGAGCAAAGGGCTCGGCGGCTTTCCGGTCGCGGCTCCTGGAATGAGTCCTGGAACGAGTCCGGGACCGTGGTGACCTAGAACGCGAACGCCGGCTTCGTCTACGAGGAGAAGCGGAACGACGTCGAGAGCGCGAGCGGCTGCGGCTGCGCGACCGCTTGCGACGCTACGCAACACCAGGAAGGGAAAAAAAAAGCGGAAAATCAACATACAACCCTTCAAACCACAACACAAGGAAAAAATAAAACTCACATCGCCAGTCCGCCTGTCCGGCTCCCAATGGTCACCGGACCTTCTGCTCCTACCTGCAGACCAGTCAGAATCCACATCAGAATCCATGAATAAGAGCTACCCACCTGAGTCTCGACGTTCGCGGTCGCGGTCCCTATCCTTGTCACGGTCCCGCCTCTCTCTGTCGCGGTCAAAGTCGCGGTCCCTATCGCGGTCCCTATCTTTATCCTTATCGCGGTCGAAGTCACGGTCCCTTTCTCTGTCGCGGTCACGGTCCCTTTCTCTTCCGCTGCTCGAGTTGCTGATCCCCTTGTCTTCAACGTCGTCTTTGTTCTTCATATCGACATCCATGGCGACAGTTGTTCAGAGAAAGCTAGTCTTGAAACTAATAGTCTTGCGCCTGGTCTTGAGATCCTTTTAGGATGCTTGTCGAACGTCGCAAAGAAAGTGAAACAATTCAATTTTTTGAGCTCTGTTTGTGTGGGAAATAATTACGAAACCCGAAATGACTCAATACGTGCACCATTTGATCTACGGCTGTATAATACATTGGCACCTATCTAACCCGTCCTATTGCCATGATCGTGTTAGCGAAAAAAGACGAATTCCGTGTTCTATGAGATTCGTCTACAACTGTTCCTTGTGATTATGTTCTCGAACGAGAATCAAAGGTTCGCATGCATAACTTCCTCAGTCGAAGTTGGGATAGGGTCCACGTCTTTGACGAGCTCGAGCAAGTGTTCCACCACCTCCTGGGAGGTAGTGACGTGCCAACTAGCGAGCGTGCGCTTACCGCTCTGTCCAACCGCAGTCGTGAAGATGGCTTCAGGAGTAATGGACAGCTTGCGGGCCTGACAATCCTTATCACCATCAACCAAGGTTACGGACAAGGGAGGTTCCAGGATAGTTTCTGTGGATTTCCCTGAAGGGAAAAGGAGTAGTGAACGGAACATGTCTTCGTCGGTCTATCATGGGCCAAGAATCACGATACTGCACTGTGTAAAGCTCGGACTCCTACACACCTTGTCGTCACCGGCACAAAAGATAAACTCTGCATCCGGATTCTGGTATAAAATCCGCTTAACAATCTCGCCCTTGTTCACGGCCAAAGGGCGAACTTCCAGGTTCTTCTTCCCAACAAGAACTACAAGCCTGTAAGCCTTCGCCTAGAATCAACATGACTGACACACACCCTCAATCGGCCTCTTATGTGCTAAATTATTCTCTAGAAGGTCCTGGCACTGTCTACACTGGAATTGACTGCAAAAACACATATCAGTTTTCAAAATCGACAACTGTCACTAACAGTGTACTCACCCCCACTCAGGATCCGTCGCTCGATAATGCCACGTTATCGAGCTCTTCTTCACCTCGATATTACTTCCCGTCGTCCTCTGCAACCATCATCAGCACTATCCGAATGCCCCAAAGCAAACCTCTTACCTCGGTATAATACTTGAAGATATCCAAAACATCATTCATCCAACTCATGTCCAAGTTCTGAGTAAAATTCTTCCACTCCTTTGACCCTATTTCACGTATAAACCCACCGTGCTCAGCTGAGAATCCAAGATTCTCAATGTGTCCCAAGTGCTGTTCTAAGAATTCACCGTCACGACCAGATATAATCCACACAATATTCTGAGGATCAGCAGCCAGCTTGGACAACGCCTCGAGCGTCGCCGCGGATGGTACAGCCATAGACGGCGTCTTAACGATGGGGGTCAATGTGCCCTACCAGACGCAATCAGTAAAGCCTGTCGTCCAAGACAATTATCCAACTTACATCATAATCCAAACAGAACAACCGTTTCTTCGCCTTCTTGTACCCATCCAATAACTGATCCTTCGGGATATATGGCGTTCGTCTTGCCTGGTTCTGACCACCCAACAGCGACAACAACTGCTTCACTAACACAGCAGCCCATGTATGGGACGTGTGCGTCGTCACGACCTTGTACAGCTTGGCGTGTCTCATCTCCTTTTCAGCTTGGGACATCAACAAACCCCTGTTGATCGCATCTGCAACCTCCTGCATGCATGGTTGTCAATAACACACATCACTCTCTGATACATTAAAGCACGAACGCCAAGATTCCACGGATTGACCAACAATGCATCTTCCATATTCTTACTGATGCCCATAAACTCGCTCAAGACGCTTGGGCTCTTTCCCGTCCTCTCTTGTGCAATGACAAACTCCATACTGGTCGTGTTCATGCCATCGCGTAAGGGTGTGATCACGGCAAGATCGGCAACGCTCAACAACGCATAAAATTCATCCTTCTTCAACGTCTGATGACTGTAACCTTATATCAGCACTGCCAACTACACCAAAGGGGGAAAATAGCACGTACTAATGATGTACAGGTATAAAGTCGAGACTGCCGTACTCGCCGTTGATATGAGCTACCAATTCACTAACCATCCGCTCCAATTTAGGCGAATCTGTAAGCGCTGGCGAAGTCACTTGAATCATCACGACATTGCCGATCCATTCGGGGTAATCCTGCAGCAGCTTCTCGAATGCAAGCAGCTATTTTTAATCACATAAGGCCTCGTCCTAATCGATAAATTAAACATGGCTTGCCTTTTGTAAGACGCCCTTGACGACGTCAAGCTTGTCACGTCCCATAATGATCTTCTTACCCTCGTACAAAGTCCGAAGCGCTTCCAGTTTTGGCGCAACGCCGGGGCGTAACCTATCAGATGTGACGACATAATCAGTAAACGAGAAACGCTATCAACAAGCTCGGCAGGGCTACCGCGCGGATAAAACGGAGCACGGGTATACTTACACATCCTTGGACACTCGCTCGGCATCAATCCCGACGGGACAATGGCTCACAGCGGTGACCCGTCCGTCGACGTCTATCCCGCGCTGCGTGGCTTCATACCCACAAACTCGAATACAAGTCGAGGTGAAGTGTCTCGAGTAAGAATAAGTCTGATAGGAATAATAAGTTGGTGTTTACGGCACGCCAAGCCTAGACGAACCTGGAAGCAGACGAGATTGGCTCCGAGCATGCCGTCTAAAATTTCCTTCCGGCCTATACATGTCGTAAGATAAGATAGAACAGGTTTGAGAGCCATGGATACGCATTACTCACGAGGCAAGCATCTGAAAACCTCGCTACTTGGGAAAGGGGTGTGCACAAAGAGTCCGACCACGGCCTCGGGTAGTGATTCGCGAATTAATCTGCGAAAGAAAAAAAAGTTAGTCGTGCTCCAAGTCGGGACAGATAACGTGTAAACCAGCCGCCTCTCGACCGATACGGGTGGCCAAGCCTGAGCATCCGATAAGATGGAATTTACCTCGGCAAGAGAAGTAAGTGATAATCATGTATCCAAATCAGGTCGCCAGGTCTATAAACTTCAGCAATTTTCCTAGCAAAGCCAGCATTCGCAGCTTCGTAGTAGGGGTAGTGCTGATCTGCACAAGAATATTCTGTAACGACATCCTGCCACAGTAGATAGTGGAACAGGGGCCAAAGCGCTACGATTCAGGGTTAACCGAGTCAGGCGGGAAACGTAGACCACGCACTCTGCTTGCAGTATCCGTCGTAGTGTCCGTGGGCGACTTTATCGTCCAACCAGACAGGGAGAT
>QFEO01000922.1:0-10083 GCA_003316615.1 Amanita pseudoporphyria
AGCTCAGACCCTACAATGAGCGCTACGCTGTCGCAGATGCAGGATAATGACTATATATTGTGAGCTCTGTTCCTCTTCTTCTATGCTTTGCTTTTTTTGTCTCGTCCAGTCCTAATTCATCGGTCATGCGTAGGGGAAGCACAGTGCCCATTCAGCCTGCCGGCGCTTTCTGGGCCGTCCTTAACCGGCTTCTGATTATTGGACAAACAATTGTTCTCATACTCTCCGAGTTCGGCTGGCCGTCGGTGTTCTTCGAAAAATTCTTTCCCGTCCTGGGTAAAGACTTTGGTCTAGGTGCACTTGGACTGATGCAATGCCTGTGTGTACTGCATTCTTTCTACGAGCCAAATCCGTATTCACACCTGTTGTCACCCCAGCATCGGTGCTGCCGTCCTGTCTCACCGTGCAAACACTTTCACCCTCGTTTCTGCCTTTCTTGTTTTCTCCATTGGCTGCCTCGATATCTTATTAGGCTTCATCTTTGGGCCCTCCGCACGGGCCAAACGATCTGTCACATCCTGGCAAGACCAGGAAGACGCGGCTCTTCGGAGTCACTCCCCAAATTCCATGTCACCGAGGACCCTTACTAGCCAGCCGTCGTTCGCGTCGAACCTTATGCTAGGAGGGGATAAAATGCCAGGTGGCTCTGGCTCAGGTTTTGGGACGCCGAACAAAGCTGGAATGGGATTCGGAAGGCAGGCCCAGAAGGCAGCTGGCCTGAAAGGTTAGTGGTTTTACCGTGCCAACCGCGTGTTTCACTGATGTCAGCGCTGCCAGGTTATCTAATATCAAAACCGCTCGAGAGCCTGCCGCGATACGCACCGAAAACGTCCCCAATAGCCATACGAAACAGTGGAACCACTCCTCCCTCACGAATTTAGGACATTAATCTAGATATATATGTTCACGACAGGATGACGCGAGACGACACGAGACACTACTGCAGTATAGTAATACGTATACATGTTCATATGGGTAATCTTATGTTTCCACACCGACGAGGTATGCTGGTGTCGAGTATATGAATAATGCAGAGTGCGATGACCGAATCTGATCTAGTAGTATATAATACTGGGTAACTTCCATAAACCGTCCAGTACGATATGGGGTGAAATTTCCAACTTACAAAATGTTGAGGTGTATATGTATATGACCACTGGGCTTGGGTAACAAGGTTGTTTCACGTATGTCAGTGATTGATCATCAAAAAGAAAGGCCTGAAAGCCTGTCAGATAGACCTGAGTTGACCACAAAAAATTAGTTCTGGACCTTCAATGCCTAAGGATGCTGTCAGCCTCTTTAAACTAAAATCAAGCACAACGGCTTTTTATAACTGACATAGCCCATTTGTCATTCATATATAATCAGCAACAGTCAAAAGAGCATTTGCTATCTTCTAATGATCCGCCCGCCAATCTAGAATATAATATTGGCCAGGGCTTATGTTGTAAGCGGCATAGTTCGGTGCATAAGTGCAGTCATTATTTCTACGACAACTTATCTGAAGACTGATTTGCAATGTGTCCGGCTCTGCTGAAGAACGTGCACATTTCCCATTGTTGACGAATAGTATAGGAAAAAAATCCTTCTAACAAGTATCACATATTCCTGTCGTCATAGGGAGTAAATTGGCGATCAGAATGCACTTCAGAAGCAATGCTTCAGGAAATGAGTTCTAATCCTTATTCATAATCTCCACAAACGGCGATGTCATCGCGAGTCACAAGCTCGATCTATGACAGATGACTAGCATGAATTTTACCACCGACGAATAACTCACGATATTAGTCTTCATCGGGGAAAGTAAACCTAAAAAGTACAGATGCGACCAGTGGTAAATTTGAGATCGTTAGTCAAAGATTTACCTAAATGCGTCGTTGCCGTTGCCAGTGGGCACAAGACGCCATGCGAATTGATTTTCGGACCACACAAGTCTGCCAAAATCCTAGCAAAGTGCTTAGTTTGTAGAAGCATCGCGTTCCGTTGAGAAACGTATATTTAGGGCGATGTACTTACGAATACTCCTGTTATAATTTTTGGCTTTATTCGGTCGGCTAACCCGAGTGACAAGAAGACCCTGACATTTTAAGTAAAGTATAAAGCTGTATTGACGCGACGAATGAATAGCACATACACTTGCGTTCTGAAGAGGCTCATTAATATCTTTGATAGCTTGGACCAGCATAATATGGTAAGCGAGATTATCATACCGCACTTCTTCAATCCACGATGTTTTCAGCACCATCTTTGGATGGACCGAATCGAGCTGACAACGGGTATGTAGCCTTTGGCTGATAGGGTGGAGCGTCGGCTGCGAATGGTACGCGAATATCCCAGGCATGGTAAGTGGTTGGATAATATGGGTCAGTCCATGACATGATCAATGATTTACTAACCCCGCTGTCGTGCGTCGGGAATATGGCTCGGATATGTTACAAATAGGGACCTCAGTTCTATGTAGAAGACCTTTTCATAGCATTCTGTTACGTGCCACATGGGCAAATAAAAATCACGCAAAAAATACATGCGGCGTCAGTCTCCCGGACGATATTTCCTTCCACATGGCTAATCTGTTGTTGCGGCAAGACCAGAGTCAGTCTTGAAACGTATTCAGATATTACCTCGCAGTATCTCCCTAGCATCGTTAAACTTTGCTGCGCGAAGCATTAAAATTGTATAACGCATGTGGCGAGCTCGCATCAAGATGGTTCGGCAGACGCGTTCATTATCGTTGAATTATCGTTCAGCCTTAGCACAGCACCAGCAGGGATTGTTGAAGCCGTAGCGGACATGCATTGGCTGTGATATCATAATGCACGGTAGAACCCGCCTATGGTTGACTTCCGCCACAGAGCACCGATGGAATTCAATTATTCCGGTCGAACCCACGAGCGACAGTCGGATGACCATACGTAACGTTGGTCACTTCAACGGAGTGCCGTATACGGGTGGGCCAGGTGGGGTGGTACGCATTTTCCCGACACATTCCACCGACGTAACGCACATATAAAACACGGATCCATTGACCTCCGCATCGTTTCGTTTTGTTACTTGTTCGTTGCTTACTGTCTTATCATGGCGAGTTTGCTAGCAATTCTGCGTCGTTGATGATGCTGATGCTGCTGTGCAACTTAGGTCAAGGTTGGAATCAACGGGTAAGTAAAGCGTCCGTCGGTATTGGTTTCGTTTTACTTTCGTGTAGTTTCGGTTAGTGTCATCACTGATTGTAAGGCTTGAAGCTAATATTTCTTCCTAGGTCGTATTGGCCGTATTGTACTCCGCAATGCTCTCCAAATGAGCGATTTTGAGGTCGTGGCTATAAACGAGTAAGTCTCTTCCGTGCAACAGTGTTGAGAGACCCATTGATTCTGACGCAATTGTATTCAGTCCGTTTATCGCCTTGGACTATATGGTGCCGCGCTCCATTGGCTAATGCTAGAATCCGCCCTGATGCCTTTGGCAGGTCTACATGTTCAAATATGACACTGTCCATGGGACATTCAAAGGCACCATCGAGGCCAAGGGTGACAAACTATGGATAAACGGGAAGCCTATTACTGCCTTCGCTGAGAAAGATCCGTCTCAGATTCCCTGGGCACAGGCCGGCGCAGAGTATATTATTGAATCGACTGTGAGTATCATGCTACATTGCGGTCAGACCAAGACTGATGAGCGCATAAAGGGTGTCTTCACCACAGTAGAAAAGTTGGCCATTTTAGTGCTAGACCGGGGCCTGAATTGACAGTTTCATAGGGCCAGCGCTCACTTGAAGGGCGGTGCGAAGAAGGTCGTTATCACGGCCCCTTCTGCAGATGCGCCCATGTTCGTATGTGGTGTCAACCTGGATAAATATGACCCCAAGTATCAGATTGTGCGTGTAACGATTTTCGTTTTGGAACTTCGATTCCATAGCTCCTGCGTCGCAGATCTCTAACGCGTCCTGCACGACCAACTGTTTAGCGCCCCTTGCTAAGGTTATCAATGACAAGTTTGGTATCATTGAAGGTCTCATGACCACCGTTCATGCGACGACGGCTACCCAAAAGACTGTTGATGGTCCCTCTATGAAAGACTGGCGTGGCGGTCGTAGCATCAACAATAACATCATCCCTTCGTCCACTGGTGCTGCAAAGGCTGTCGGAAAGGTTATACCTTCTCTGGACGGCAAGTTAACGTGGGTACCGTGCTGACCATGCCACGTGTCATCGAGTTAGCTGATGATATTAATAGGGGTCTTGCCTTCCGTGTCCCTACGCTTGACGTTTCCGTTGTTGATTTGGTCGTACGCCTTGAAAAGAGTGCAACGTATGATGAAATTAAACAGGCAATGAAAGGCGCCTCTGAGAATGAACTTAAAGGAATCATGGAGTATAGCGAGGATATGGTAGTATCTACTGATTTCGTTGGTAGCAGTGCTTCTGCCATCTTCGACGCGTGTGCTGGGATCTCTTTGAACGCCAACTTTGTCAAGTTAATTGCGTGGTACGATAATGAATGGGGCTACTCTCGCAGAGTGTGCGACTTGGTTGCGTTCATTGCGAGGGTGGATGGCAGAACGAAATCTGGTTGCACACATTGTCAATGTGGATAAGTACTAGATAAATACATTAGAGATCTGCGGCAGTTGCCGAAAGCTGTACAGTCGGGTTATCACGTGATTCGGCGCGTCGAGGGTTGAAAACGCGTGACAGACGTTACAACCGAACCACCCACGACGACCATCTCCTCCAGCCTGAGCCCTTTGATATGTGGGCTAAGATCAGCTCGGCGCTTAAGCCCCGTCAAAATTATGAAGACGAGCGCACTGGCTCCCAGGGCGAAGTGATGACGAGGGTTTTCGAACAACACCCGAATATGTCTGTATTTCATGGTCAGAATGACCGACCAGCGCCTACATCAAGCCCGCCTGGCTCGCCCTCCAGAAATACCCGCAGAAGCATGTTCAAACGTGCGCTTAAAGCACAGAAGGATGATGAGGAATCTGTTAGAGCACCCTCTCCCCTGCTAAGGCGACCACAAACGCTACCCAAGAAAATGATGTCCCATTTCAACCTCCGTGGAAACGGTGCGTTATACTTGAGTTGAACTTTGCGTGGCTTCCCTACATTAGTCCTAGGCTCGCAAACTTCTCTCGGTCGTGGTTCGACAGACACCAGGGATGATCAGAACAACAAGATCCCCTCCGACGGCTCTCGAAGATCTGTACAGGAAATATTCCAATTTCCACGCCCGTCATCAGATCCACTTAAGCAAGATCCACCTCAGGAACTGCCTCGAACTTCTATTGACAACCTACCCGCCGATAATGCTTGGACGTCAGGGTTAGTAGATCCCAAACTTGGATCTGTACGGTCGATTTTGCGAAATCCGAATACCCCTGGTACAGGTCAAAACGTCCGATTCTTTTCTCGCGACGCATATCGGACTATTAGTCCCGATTCGTCCCAGGAACCTAATTACCAACCGTTAACCCCCGTAGTCCCCGAATTAAGCAGGGCTCAGAGTGACGTTGATCTCAGAAAAGATAGCAACGAAGATCAAGACGCGGCGGCGTCGCTCTTTGGTAATGACCCGAATGCTTCGGGCCCTATGTGCAGTAGCACTCCTGCTGCGGCAGTTGTTTCTCGCTCCTCGTCGTCCTCTGCCTCTCACAAATCAAGACCATCTTTATCTGAGGTGTTCTCTCCTTTGCATAATGAAGGACAGGTTCCGTCTAGACCATTAGATGGGTTTGAGAGTAATCCTATCCCCGCCCCAGACTTCAACAGCTCACTAGACATGTCGCAACAACTTGATGACCCGTCTATACCACCTGGTCTTGGATATGCCGATCGTGGTGCTCTAGATAAATTAAACACATCTCAAGGTGGTGGACACCGCTCGTTCAGCCCTATTCCCCATTCTGCGCTTCCACATGCAAAGTCTGTGCCGTTCAGTCCGCAAGACAAGGGTAAAGGCAAAGAACGAGCATCTAGCGGGTTCAAGGAACTTCTTCCATCTGAAATCGACGAAAAAGTCTTTCGTTCAAAGGACAGCCGGCCTCGCCTGCCCAATCCGTTTCACGATCGTAGCCACTCTTTTAGCTTTGGACAAACCGTATTCTTCTCCAACGGTAACAACAACAACAACAACCCGTTAAAGAGTACATCAAACGCAGGAACTGGATCACCTCTCACAAAGGCTAAACCTGATTCTGATGCCCCTATGCGTGCAGCTTCACCTGGCATGGGCCGTGGGCGAGCTCTGAGTGATACCGTTTTCCATTCTAGAGCTATGTCCCCCACTGGTGGCCTTCCAGAGGCTGATATTAACGACGAGTCGCTCACTGAACTTTTTGTGGCTCAACAACCCGAGCCAGATCCATTCAGCGCGCACGCTAATACTTACTATACTCCACAAACGATGATACCAATAACTCCACCTCAAAAGCAACATATACGTAGGACTTCTAAAGAGGAGAACATTATATTCTCTCTCCAGGCTCAGTTGACGTTGCAAACCGAGCTGTGTGTGCAGTACGAGGCTGACTTGAGGGCTCGAGACGAGATGGTGGAGATGTTGAATAATAAGATGATCGACATGGACAAAGAAGAGAATAGAAAGAAGACAGCGTTACGGACTTGGAAGAAGAAAGTGCAGGAATTAGAGAAGGCTGTGAGGCATCTGGAGGAGGAATTAGATGGATCTAGGCAGGAAAGCATGGAGAGGAGCGTCATGGACGAGGCGAGCAGCGAGGCGCTAAGGATGTTGCATCGCCAGATTGCGAGTCTTGAGAAAGAGAAAGGGGAATGGTCAAAAGTGGAAAAGGCATTGAAAAATGGGATGCAAAAGCTTGAGGCGTTCGTTAAGGAGAGGGACAACGATGTTACGTTTCTAAAAGAGGCGTTACGAAAGAAGGATGAGGCCGAACGAGAGTGGCAAGACAGTATTCGGCTGGCAAAGGAACAGATCGACACGATGGGTAATGTCAGTATATCGTATGCGGACGAGGGAGAGTTAAGGGAGCAGCAGAAGGGGGTCGAGCTTGAGGATCATCGTGCGGCGGAGACAAACTGGCAACAGGAGAAGACGGAGTTGTCGATGAAATTGGAGAGCATTGAGTTGGACAAGGGGTCCTTGGCTGAGGAGATGGAGATTCTTCGAGACCAGATGAAGGCGAGGGACGAGGAGTATGGGATACTCAAGGCTGAACTGGAAGCCCAATGGCAGAATACGGAGAAGGTATCCGAAAAGCTAGACGCGTTGGAGAAGGAGCGAATGCGGTTGGAGACTGAGAAAGAAGACTTGAGGCATGATTTGGCTGCGCTAGAAGAGAGAGCTGCGAGTCTAGAGATTGAGTGGCAGGAGAGTGAGAACAGGAGGAGCGAGCTCGAGAATGAGTTGCAAGAAGTGTGGGCTGAGAAGGAGACGCTTGATAAGGAGCGAGAGCAGGTAAGCCAAGAAATCATAACCTAGACTGTTTTCTTACGAGCGCCGCGACAGCTTGAACAACAGCTACAACAAGAGCATGAACAAGTGGACGAGTTGACGAATGCATTACAAGAGCGTCAAGACCATATTAACGAGTCGGAGCAAGAGCGTCGGTTTGCCGCAGAGAATATATCTCGATTGGAAGAGAATCTGCGCCAACGGGATCAAGATCTTGCCGAATATTCAAAGTGCGTTATGCAGCGTGAAACAGAGGTCGAAAAGCTTCGCGAGGAGCTGAGTAGCCTCAAACGAAGCCACGCACGTGAGCTCGAAGAAAAAACAAGGAGAGTCAACGAGGCCGTCGAGAATGCTGTTGAGGCCCAAGCGCACCTGGAGGAAAATGTACGCGTCAAAGCTGAAATTGAGGTCGAGAACAAGACCAGCAAGGACAGAATTACTGGCCTGAAAGAGGAGGTTGAGAGGCTCAGGAGACAAGTTCATACGTTGCAGCAGGACAGCGCGGACAAAGAGGTCAAGGTCGTTCAGATGACGAAACAACTTACTCAGAAAGAGGATGACATTACCGGCTTGAACATTGCCTTGGACTCTAAACAGCAAGAATTGGAATTGGTACGTTAATTAATGCTCTGCAGTGATGAAGGTTAACGATTGCGATTAGATGAAGAGACGACAGGGAGTACGGGGAACGGCTGGAAGTACGCCTGCCCCGCCCTCTAAATTTCACCATCGCCGCAACTCCTCGGCATTGGCAGGAACACCCGTCCTATCGCGCCCGCCTTCTGTAACTTCCGATTCGAGTGGCAGAGAATCTGTGCTTGGCAAACAACGGAAGTCGCCTTCGGATTCAACCCTAACTTCTTCGGCGATTAAGATATCGACTCTAGGAAGGAGCGCGCGTGCTAATACTGGCATTGGGCCTTTGCGCGCACCATCGAGAACTGAGGGACCTATGGCACCACCATTGCCCAAGCCTCGCGCTTCTATTTCCACGCCGACTCCGATGTCGAGAGCGTCGTCGGCTTCCCAGGCGTCGTCCGCGGGCAATACGTCAGGTCTCCATAGGCGTGTACCGTCTAGCACGCCTGATCGTGCCCAAACGAAAACGGCCAAAGCAACTACTGCTGCATCAAGGGGACCCGTATCTCCCGGCAGTAACTCGACCGCAAGCGTCTCCGAGATGGAAGAGAAAGAGAACGTCGCCCTTGGCAAGAAAGTTCCGGTGCCTGCCTAAACGTCATTGTAGCTACCGTATAGGAATGCCCCACACATCCAACTCGTATCCTGAATTGGACGATATAATCCATTCCTGGTTCCCACCTGCCCGCCGTCGTCCGTTATCTGCTGTCGTTTTCTTCTTGCTCTGACTCAAACACTACTTTTGCATATTGCTTTCACCGCTACGGTCGTTGCCGATCTCAATATAACCGCTATCGCGCATCACCAACATGTTGTCAGCAACACGTCCGCATCATCCCTTAAACAAACACATAAACCCCATCCCACCAAATTACATCACATCTCGCACTGAGCAATACAGCCAATCTAAACTCGCTGTAAATGTATAAATCATTTCCCATACCTTGATATGTTTTTGATTTCTTGCTGTTGTTATGTACGGTTAAGTTTTCCTTATCTATTTATCTTTTTTTGATACTGAGCCACACATTAGTAGCTCACCTATGGCGTACTAGTTAATTGCAGGGTACATGAGATGAATTTGTTGTGTTGCCAAGGATGAATGTATATTGTTTCACTCATTCCCGAGGATCAATTGTCTTGCGCCAACGTTTCAGCAGCTAATGAAACGTGCAGGAAAAAAATGAAGTCAACTTTGTTCGTCCGAAAAGTAAAATTTTCCTCCATATAAAACCCATCACAAGTTATCAAACGAACGCGAGGAACGAGGAACGCCATATGTAGATCAATAAGAATCCTCGATGGGTTGATTCCCGAGATCAAGGAAGGGCATGAGCGCGTGAATGGGTGAGGCTCGGTCAGGATACAAATGGAGCTCAGGAAGTATGTTGACGTGGCATGTAGTGTCAATATGTCAATATTGGCTTCCGGCTCGCTGATTAGATATGGATATGTGCGATGCAACTTCCATTCAAACTTTATAATGGCACTAGTCATTTGAAATGTTCGTAATTCATACATATCGGTATCGTTAGTGCGTGGAATAAATATCATCTTCTTGCGCGCCGCGGCCGCTGGATATTGAGCATGGGAAGTTGGGGATAGATGAGAGTTTCATGCTATTTAAAAAAGAAAAAAAAATGCCCGACGTTCTCCGTGAGTTTATCACAACTTCTCTAGCACGCAGCTCATGAAAGTGATGCGGATATCAAGCCTTCGATAACGTGTGTATAAATAAGAAGGTACTATCTAGTCTTTTTGGATAAACAGTCCACCTTTTCACAAAGGGAATGACGCGATAGTACAAGATAGGGTGAGAGAGAAGTGGACAAGGATAGCATCGGTACCTAGACTAGTCCAAAGTCGCGTGCATCAGGTCTTAGGGTCTGTATATGTTATTTCAGGAAGGTTCGGGTCTGTACGCAGCCGCGGGTGTGACATGCATCGACACTGTGTTGTTGTTGAACAGACTTGTCTGCGGAGAATTCGGATCATAGGGTTCCTGAAAAAAAAAAA
>QFEO01000927.1:524-20533 GCA_003316615.1 Amanita pseudoporphyria
CTCATGAGGAGAGCTTTCATCTCCCCACACCAGTCCTGGTAGTTCCCATTTGATAGAGGCTTAATCCTGATGCTGCTGCTTTCAGACATCTTTGTCTCTTTCTCCAATCTGTCCAAATATCCCAAAATGTGTCCAATATCCCAAAAATGCGTCCAACTGGCTCAAAAAATGCGGCCAATAACCAAGTTTTGTGGTTCCAAGTTAACCACTAATAGCCCCCAGATAGTGCAAGACACAATAGAAGATCTGACTGTATGCAGTTAAAGGCCAGGGCCCATAACCTGTTAGAATCTCACTATTTGGCCAACTGGACACTATCCACACTAGCTGACAATCTCAGACTTTGCACTTTTAGTCTATTTGAGCAATGCCAACAAGTGTATCAACCAATCTAAGTGTAGGAGTACTGTACTTCTTCCTACATGTAAGGAAAGCTATGTACTGATACCAAATATGGTAATTGCACCATAAGGCGTGAGTATTACTGTCCACTATATCGCGTCCAATATATTTACAGTGTCCTGAGCATTTTCTTCGCTGGGAACGAGTCCATATCTTCAATAGTTCATGAGTTATGAACAAATCTAACTTTGTACACATATTCACATGTGTGTTTTCACCACTTTCAACACACATGTGAATATGTGTACAAAGTTAGATTTGTTCATAACTCATGAACCATTGAAGATATGGACTCATTCCCAGCAAAGAAAATGTTCCTCACACTGTATTTAGTTTGGACGCGATATAGTGGACACCAATACTCATGCCTCATGGTTATTTCACTGTATTTTTTAGTATATAACACACTATTCCTTACATGTAGGAAGAAGTACAGTACTCCTACACTTGGATTGGTTAATACACTTGTTGGCATTACTCAAATAGACTAAAAGTGCGAAGTCTGAGATTGTCTACTAGTGTGGATAGTGTCCAGTTGGCCAAATAGTGAGATTCTAACACTCCCTGGTAGGGATTGTCACGGGTTTGTGTGACCCGTGACGGGTGACGGGTGCAGGTCTCAATGGGTACAGGTGTGGGTCATTGCAATTGGGACCCGTGACCCACCAACAACCCATCACTGGTAAAGCCAGTTAGTAGGATGACTTGAAACGGAATTGGCTTGAAACAGTGGTAGCCATCACACTAGCCTAGCACCGGATATACTTTGAGTAGCTCAGGTGTGAAACAGTGGTAGCCATCACACTCCTAGCAATGGATATACTTTGAATAGCGAGTAGCTCAGGTGCAGCAGTGTTAGCCACATCAAGTTTGCTTGTAATTTATCATAGTGTACATGTATGTATATGTATTTAAGGAAAATATTCTTACATTGAGTTCGTTGAGATCCGACATGAGTGACCAGGCCCCTTTGGAACTAATATCTCACTCTGGCCGTATTATCAAACCAAGCCTCAAGCGCAAGGCTTTGGAACCTGAAGAGACAACGGTAAACCTTCAAGGGACCCGGAAAATTATTACAAAGAAAAGAAAGCAAGCGGCACACTTACCAGCGTTACCTCCACCTGCAGCAACATTCGCCAATGATAATGATCCTCCATCAACTATCCCCGAAGCCTCAGAGGTAGTTGAAATTGATGAAGAGAGTGAGGAGAGTGCATGTGAGGACGACGAGTCTAAACTTGGTCAGTCATGTGTTGATTCTTGAACTGAATACTTATCCAGTTTAATAGAGCAGCTGCAGAGAGAGTGGACTTCGCCGATCTATGCCTTTTACAACCCTGTTCCTGACATTGGTTGTGAAAATGGGCAGCCGTTCCACAATTTTCACTGCGCAAGCAGTGGCTGTCAAAGAAAGATTAGGCGTTATCTCGATAAAGCTGATGCCAAGTCCACAGGAAATCTTCGCAAGCATGCCAGGAGGTGCTACGGTTTGGAGGTTGTAGAGAAGATATGTCAGTTGAGTAGCCTGAAGGAAGCAAAAGAGGCTACAGCTAAGTTGCAAGATGGTACAATTACAGCCCATTTTGAACGGCTCAGGTTTGGGAAAGCGACGTACTCTAATAAACCCTTCACGAAAATAGAGACAAGGTGGGCGTTAACTGGGTTTGTGGTGACGGAGGTTGCTGAACATCCCCAGGGCAGAAATTGTTCACTGGGTTACTGAGAATAACCGGCCGTTCTCGATTGTTGCTGACCGTGGCTTCATATGTTTAATGAAAACTGGACGGCCACACTACTATCTGCCAACACCCAGAACTATTTCCCATGACATGCATCTTGTTTTCGCTCAGACAAGGCAAAGGATTGCATTGTTGCTACAAGTAAGCTATTTCTCATGTACACGTCATGTAATTAACGAACGTACCAGAAATATGATGGCCGGCTGAGTTTTGCAACCGATGCCTGGATGTCGCCTAACCATCGTGCATACGTTGCTGTAACAGTACATCTAGAACGTGCCAGAAAGCCATTGTCGATGGTCTTGGACATAGTTGCAGTGCTGGTGTCTCATACTGGTGCAAATCTGGCCAAGGTCTTCATTGGTATCATGAAAGAATATGGAATCTCTGAACAGGTGAGTAGACACAAAAAATGAATAAACGACGTATCTTAGTCTTATCAGGTCTTATCTATTACTTGCGACAACGCTAGCAATAATAATGTCATGATAAAAGAGCTCGCAAACCGTCTCCCAAACTTTTCTGAAGTCAACCATACACGCTGCTTCCTGCACATCATCAATCTGGTTGCCAAATCGATTGTGAAATACTTTGAAATACCTTCAGATAGGAAGACCAGTGCTGAGACTAGTAGTCTGGGAGTCAACGAGTTGCAAAACATTGCGGACGGCCTTGACAAAGAAGAAGCGCTCACCAGTGACACCGACGAGTCAAACCAAGATGACTGCTTCGAGTTGGAGCCAATTGATCTGGCTGGGGGTGAGGATTCCAGTGATGACGAGTCCGCACATCCTGTTAAGCTTCTGTTGGCAAAGGTGAGTAACATTTGGCATCGTACATTGCATGTACTAACTCACCTCTTCAGCTCTGTAAACTTGCCTTCAAAATTATCCACTCTACGACCATCATCGGACCAGCCTGGAAGCAATGCCTCGCAGATTTGAAGATCGATTATCGATTGATGCCATGCGATGTTTCTACTTGGTGGAACTCAACTTTCAACATGCTAGATTTTGCTATCCAATACCAGAAAGCATTAGATCATTTGACATCAAACAAAGAGAATAACTTACGACAGTACGAGCTTGATTCCTATGAATGGAAGCTGGCACATCACCTCCGTGATGCATTAGACGTGAGTTCTGGAGTATTATGTCATGCTTAGCTAATACGCTGTGCCCTTCTCAATGTGTCGCTTCACTCTCATTATGTCGCTTCACTCTCATTACTATGCATCCCGGACCATCGAACATCCTGTCTTCGCTCCCAGATTCTGAAAGATGCCACGCTATATTTTTCTCGTGGAGCACCCAACCTCGCACAGGTGATCCCGGCCATGGATCATATCCATGATGTGTTCGCCAAACAGGTAGATGATCTACAAATGCCACTGCCCCTCCGTACCGCCATTAGAATTGCTATCAATACACTTAACTGATATTATAGGAAAACGGATCAGGTTGAAGTTTACCGCATAGCGATGGGTGAGTTCAAATCGGTCACAATCACCCAAACTGATGTATTGCTAGTTTTACATCCACAACACAAGCTTGCGTATTTCCGAAATGTGGGGTGGGAGTTAGAATGGGTCGATACAGCTCGTGAAATCGCTGAAATGGAGTATGAACGCAACTATGAGAATATGGACATTCCTGACAATGAAGGGACTCATATTGGCACGGCAGAAGAACAACCTGAGAAGGACAAGGTATGTCATTATGTTGGTTTGTCTGCGTGTCACTGAATCTGCTGATGGCCATGTAGACGAAGCATATCAACCGGTTTGATAACCTCCCCTCACTTATGCCGCAATCTCCTGTACAAGCAACAAATGAACTGTGGCGCTATCTGAAGAGTGAGCCTGAGGATGTGAAGGATGCTATTGCGTGGTGGTGCGAGCGCCGCGCTACCTATCCACACCTCTCTCGAATGGCTCTGGACTATTTAACAATACCAGGTATGTTCACATTGCTTTAAGAAGTATTATTAGTGACTTAAGTATTCTTGGCAGCTACATCTATTGATGTAGAATGTCTGTTTAGCCGTGGCCAGTTAGTTATATCTCATGTCCGAGGCCGATTGGGCATACAAAGTTCACGCGCTGTGATATGCCTTGGGATTTGGAGTCGCTTAGGCTTAATTAAGGATTCTGACATCAAAGCTGTATCCGCAATGCAAGATCTCGAAGAGGATGAAGATTTTGAGTTGGCTGAGGGATGGGATAGAATAGAGCTGCCGTGAGTGAACATTAGTTACATTATATTAACTAGTACCACATAATAGTATACCCGTGACTTTACCCGTACCCAGACCATTACCTGTTTAACCCACCACTAGTAACCCATGGGTCAACGGGTATGGGTCAGTGACGGGTGTGGGTGTGGGTACACTTGGAGTTACCCAGGGGTTACCCGTGTCATTCCCTACTCCCTGGCAACCTTCCAAACAAAGATGAATGATCTGTTTAAAGATTTAATAAAAGTCATTATCTACATAGATGATATCCTGGTCTTTACAGAAATGGAGGAAGGACATGATGAGATAGTAGCAGAAGTACTACACAGACTCAAGGAAAATGATCTATTCCTGAAACCAGAAAAATGTGAATGGAAGGTATGACAGGTGGATTTCTTGGGAGTAATATTAGGCCTGGAAGGAACCTAAATGGACCCAAAAAAGGTCAATGCAATAGCCTGCTGGCCCACACCAAAATTGGTCAAAGATGTCCAATGATTCATGGGGCTAGCAAATTACTACCACCAGTTCATAGAAGGATTTGCAAAAATAGCCACAACCTTACATGTGCTTATTAAAAAAGATAAGGAATGGATCTGGACTGCTGCTGCAAATAACACATTCTTGGAACTGAAGAGACAGTTCACAACTGCCCCTCTACTTGTAACCCCAGATATGAAACACCCACTATGAATCAAATCTGATGCATCTGACTACACTGGAGGAATATTGTCCATGCTTTGCAACAATGGAAAGTGGCACCCAGCCACATTCTTATCCAAAGCATTAAATGGAACCAAACACAACTACAATGTCCATGACAAAGAAATGTTAGGGATAATGCACTGCTTGGAAGCCTGGCACCACCATTTGGAAGGGGTACCATTGCAGTTCACAGTCTGGATGGACCATAAAAACCTAGAATACTTCATGAACACCAAAAAATTAAACTGACAACAAGCCTGGTGGGTGTTATATTTATCTAGGTTCAACTTTGTTCTCAAACACAAAGCTGGCATCACTATGAGTCATCCAAAGTGGATTCTCTGTCCAGGAGGCCAGACCACAGAGAGGGGATGGAAGCAGACAATAAAAACATCACCCTGCTCAAACTGGAATTCTTCAAAATCACCACCCTGTTGTTAGAACCACCTCAGGCCATGTGACACAACACTGAGAGTTTGAGTAATAACTCTGAAGAGATAGCTTAAGTCTGTGAAGGACTATGAGAGAGAGGAGAGCAGAAGAGAGAGAGAGTCTAATTGTGTCAATTATAAGTTGACTGAGGGAAACCCTAAGAGAACTTGACTGAGTTCCCTTAGTGTTCTGAGGTCTTTACACTCCCCCACACATTCCACATGGAATGCAGAGAATAGTTGGATTCCACCCAAAAGGAATTATAGGGAATGGACATGGAGTGTATTTGGTTGTATTTGTTCTATCATATGATTTCACAACAATTATAGGCCACCATATACAATTCATGTACCTTTGTATTAGGGTTAGTGTTTTTCCATATTTGTCTTATTTATCTGTATTTTTTAGCTTTTTGTCTGTCATTATGTCAATTGGTTGTGACTCCCAGTCATCTATGTCACATTTGTGACAAAATGTGCATTGTCAGTGGTTTTGACAATCACCTCTATCTGTTATCAACACTGCCCCCCATTCCAACCACCACATGCTTTCAGGCACTGATGAGATGTGTGACAGTGTGTTACAAGTACACATGTCACATACAATATATTAATATTGTTTGGAAGCATTTTTCACAGACTGATAAGATATGTAGTAATGTGTTACACATATACATGTCACAAACAATATTAGTATTGTTTGACAGTATTTTTCAGGGACTGATAAGATATGTGACAGTGTGTTACACATGTACATGTCATAAACAATATTAGTATTGTTTGACAGCATTTTTCAGGGACTGATAAGATATGTGACAGTGTGTTACATATGTACATGTCACAAACAATATTAGTACTATTTGGAAGCATTTTTCAGGGACTGATAAGATATGTGACAGAGTGTTACACATGTACATGTCACATACAATATTAGTATTATTTGGCAGCATTTTGCAGGCACTGATAAGATATGTGACAGTGTGTCACAAGTGTACATGTCTCATATGATAGTAGCATGGTTGGAAGCATTCTCCAGGCCCAATGTAAGGGTTGCAGTTGAAATGTGCAATCAGTGCCTGAAAGTTTATCAGTCCATGAAAAATGCTTCCAAACAATACTGATATTGTTTGTGACATGTACACATGTAACACACTGTCACATATCTTATCAGTCCCTGAAAAATGCTTCCAAACAATACTAATATTGTTTATGACATGTACATGTGTAATACACTACCACATATCTTATCAGTCTCTGAAAAATGCTTCCAAACAATACTGATATTGTTTGTGACATGTACATCTGTGACACACTGCCACATATCTTATCAGTCCCTGAAAAATGCTTCCAAACAATAGTAATATTGTTTGTGATGTAACATTGGTTACATTGTGGAAGCTAGGCAGAATAAAATTGCATTGAGCATTTGGAACATACATGAGATAAAAATCAGTTTATTGCACTGATACAACTTCCTGGGTTTGGGAATTTCCTCCTCCTCCCTGCTGGTGTTAGATTGTAGGTTAAATTAGAACAAGTATGTTACAACATCATTGGGAACATGACCAAACCATAAATGTTATTGTTACAATTGGCTCTTGTTACACATTCATTCAGTTATGTATATGGATACATCATTTTATATGATCCATAACCCATGCTCACTGTTTCATAGTTGACATTCTATGATACTTCTGGAATGTTCTACTAGACTTATACCTACCAACACTGTTATAGCTACATGCAATCTCATTAGCTATATTCTATCTACTACACAGTTGTATTAGATAGGTTGTTAGCAATCTAGTTCATTATACTTGATTGACTCAAGGTGCATCTCATGCTGCATCTCTTAATCCTCATGCTCGTGTACTTGGTCTTAGTATGTGAAGTCCTTGAAATCTACATTTGGTACTTGGCGCTTGTTGACACTGGACTTGTCACAGAACCACAAGTCTTGTTAGTCCAAGTAGTACTAAGTGTTCTCTGTTATAACACTTAAAGTCAAACTTAACTGGTTTGACTATCATGTCATCAACCCTATTGAACTTCTGGAAAGCAGGCCTGTAGGTTACCTGCCTGACTCACCAAGATTTCCTTCGAACTACAAAAGATCCCCACACCCCCTCCCAATAAAGCAGAATGACACTCTGGAAACAAATACACCCTTGATAATATTGTCATTAAATTGGACACAAGAGACAATATCTGGAAATACCTGGATGGCACACATCACAGCTGCAGAGGTTGGATTTTGCAAGCAGCAAAATCCAGTGAAAACATATTGCTTGATGTTTAAATTTAGCCTTGCATTTCGCAAGCAGCAAAACTTTAATTTTCGATAAGGGTTTTGCAGGCACTAATGTACATTGGAAACTTTACATTGTTTTCATTGCAATACATTATGTTTTGCATTGCATTTTACCATATGCAGAACACATCCAACATTTGAAGTCTGGCCACATGCAAAACTTTTGATTTTATTTTAAAATTTTGCAGTCAGAATTTACCATCACACTACACATGGAATATGACAAATGGATTTTGTGCAGCTGGGGAGGCCAGATTTTGCCACTTGCAAAATCCAGTGAAAACACATTGCTCAATGTTTAAATTTAGCTTCACATTTCACAAGCAGCAAAACTTTAATTTTCAATAAGGGTTTTGCATGCACTAATGTACATTGGAATCTTTACATTGTTTTCATTGCATTTTACCATATGCAGAACAGATCCAACATTTGAAGTCTGGCCATGTGCAAAACATTTGATTTTATTTTGAATTTTGCAGAGGATTCCCCAGATGTGACACTGTCACACTCATGGTCACCCTACACACTCGCCCAACAGCCACCACACTCGCCAAAATGCCCATCATACTCGTGATCAGGCTCATCACACTCATTGTAACAATCCTCACACTCAGTTAATCCTTCCACACACTCCCACCAAAGGGATGGTGCCCTGAGTTATTGGATAATATGAGCTCAGATCCAATTAGGAAATGCTTGCTAGTGAGCGTCTCCTTATTTGATGAGTTGTGATTGAAAACACATTTCAATAGCTTTATGTAAAGTTCTCTACATCAGTTTTTGTATGTATTGCGACCCGGCGTGACTCGCCACAATCTGTCAGGGGTGATGCATGATGTTGAGTTGTCGTCAATCATTTGATGGACAATGTTGATGACCTGAATGAGCTGAGACAAGACCAGAGTTGTTGTTGGATATGGTGAGGTACCAGCTCTGGGGGGAGGTGGATGAAAATGAGGGGACAGACAGACTCATGTTGTCATGTGGTGCTTTCCTGTCTTCTCGATGTTGAGAACTGTGTTTATCTCCTAAAGCATTTGATCAAGTGGGACCAAGGAACAATTGGTATAGTAGAATGGCAGAGTTGAAGTATGAGTTGACACGTCTAACAGGGCTAAAAAAATGTTCTCTACAAAAAGTTGAATACATGAGTGAAGAGCTAAAAAATAGAATACAGATAAAACATACCTAGTTCTAGTGTCATCTGCAAGCCTGTTCATCTGTGCTGAAAGGCTTCAAATCCTCGCTTGTGTCAAAAACAAGTGTCTAATTGAGGTGCTTCATCAGTTGAGATGTGAAGAAATGTATATGAATGTACCCTTCATGCTCCTCCAAAACAATGATAAGTGTGGAGGATACTACGTTTCTGGATAGCAGATGGGTAGCTCCTGGAGGCTGCCAATGACTTCTGCTTAGTTCAAGGTAACCCACTCTCCGGAAGTTCGAGCCTTGCGCAACAGATTTCGATGGGAAATAAATTGAATATTTGTTGTCTGTAGAACCTGTCAGATATGTAACCTGTTTGTCAACCAGTCACCAGTCATGCATGACTCAGACAACTTCATCCACTTGCTCTTGGCCGTTCCACTTAGCTTGAGGCCCTGGAACTGGCAAGAGCTGGTACGTGACTAGTTCAGGTGTGAATTACCTAATAAAAATAGTAGGCACCCAGGTGTTTCCACTTTAGTCCAACATGGGAATCGTCCTGGCAGGTTTCCTTGTGTTTGCTCTATCAACAAAAGCTGCATGCAACTTCTTGTTATAAATGGCAACCTTGTATGTTTGCACGTACTGCAAGTGTTTGTGAAGGTGCTAATATTACTAATTTCAAAACAAGATCATTGATTACAATAACAAGTGACTAGCGACTGGGCATCACATCTAGTATGATCACCAAATACTTATTACCTTTGCAGTTGTTCAAGTGGAAAATCTGTCATTTCCTGCTGGTTCGAGATGACAAAGTAGGGTTGAAGTTGTCACTGGTGGCATATGTCACCATATGGAGAGCGTCAAATATGAGGAAGATAACAATGCCCAGTGGGACTCCAAATTGCACTTGTAAGCCTTCGTCTATCCCAAAGTTGATGTTTAAATCACATTTCGCAGCCCCTTTTTGAATAACTCATCAAAACTCGTCATCACCATATTACACAATAGCCCACTCAGGCTTCTGGCGCACAAGTGCCTTGGCAAGATTGACATAGAATTAGGGCATCTGCTTAAACTTCAATATTCACAGCCGAATGAATGCAAGTAACATCTAGCTGTTGGTTGGTTGTACTAATGTTGAAAACTTTAGCTGTGGTTCTGTCCTTGGTCGATAGGAAGGGGAATCCATGCTCAGCTAAGCTATCTGTTTGAATAACACAAGATTCAATGTCCATGGTTGCAGGTGATGATGCTCTGGAGCAAACCAAAACAGTTGCACAAATGCTCCCACAGCCCATTGTCTCCAGTGTGTCTGGTGCTTTTACCAATATTTCTGATGCCCTGTCGAATGAAAAGAACCTAATTACATCATTCGATGCTCTTATGAAGAAATTCGAACCATTGATTAAGATTGCAGATGAAGTTGCCAAGGTTTGTTCTTCTGTATCTATCTTTTTCAGTGAATGATCTGAATTGATCCTTTTCTTTCTTCAAAAGATCCATCCTTATGTCAATTTCGCATGGCAGGTGCTCTCTGCCGGAATGAAGGTGGGTTCAATGTTTCTGGTCCTTTTCTCCATATGCATTTATCTATTTGATCAGTTTGTTAGAAATCCTGGGTTGATGAAATTGAAGCTTGTTGAGCTAAAGTCAAACTAGAGCAATCCCAGTGTAAAACGAGTCTTTTCATGCGAGTATCTACAAGTACAGAAGAGACTTTATATACATGATGACAGTAAATCTAGAACATTCCATATGTAATAATAGATGTCCATGAGTCATCGTAATAGAAATGATAAGTAATTGACCTGGGGTAATGTGTAATCATCAATGAGTCAGACTTGCCATGATCACCAATTCCAACAGTCCCCCCTGATTCGGCAAGTCTCAAGGAGGGGTGCGACGATGCTTGCGTCGATCGCAGGCTGACTGTTGTGCGTGTTGTTGTAGCTCTGTAGCATCTGTGAATAAATTTGCATAGGCCATAATGGGTGGTGGCTGTGCTTGTTGATAGTGGGATGGAATAGGGGGTGCAAATGTCGGGTAGACAGGAGTGATGGAGTTGGCGACCTCATGTGCTTCTTTAGCCTTCCTTGAGTTGTTGGTGACCCTCTTTCTCATGGCACTAGGGTCAGCGGTGTGACAAGTATCGGCGTCATGACTGCAGGCATGACACTTCTTGCAGCACGTAGTGTGACTGCCAGAGGTACTGGTGGTGGGCATATTGGGTTTAGTAATCAATGATGCAGGAATGGTCTGGGACTCAGTGGCTAATTTCCTTTCCAAAGCATGAAGTCTCCTGCCATATGACTTAGCAATCTCCTCAATAAGTTGGAGGATCTGGGTGAGGACCATGATGATCCAAATGATGAGGGCATGGGGCCCATTAGACAGTGGATTGTTAACGTGTTTGGCCACAGGTACTATAATTCCCTGGACATAGTCATCAGTGACATTGGTTGGCGATGGTGAGCGATCTTGATGAGACATGAATGATAGTCGCAGGGGGTGATGTACGAAAATGTTAGAAATCCTGGGTTGATGAAATTGAAGCTTGTTGAGCTAAAGTCAAACTAGAGCAATCCCAGTGTAAAACGAGTCTTTTCATGTGAGTATCTACAAGTACAGAAGAGACTTTATATACATGATGACAGTAAATCTAGAATGTTCCATATGTAATAATAGATGTCCATGAGTCATCATAATAGAAATGATAAGTAATTGACCTGGGGTAATGTGTAATCATCAATGAGTCAGACTTGCCACAATCACCAATTCCAACACAGTTGGTGCAAGCACAACAAGCTCAGAATCTGAAGATTCACCTACTCATTCGTGGTTTCTGCTGACGAACTGAAGAGCCATCCTGTTTCTCAAGATATCATGGAAGAAATACTGAAGCAAATGATTGAATGCAGGTATTTCATCCAAAATTATACACCATGCAGCTTTGAAAGTATGTAGTCCTGCAATAGCGAGGATAAACAATGGACAGCAGCAAGAACGACATATAGGGAACAGCTGCAAATGAAATGTTCAGGCAATTGCAGCTCATGATAGGACCACTGTGGCCCATATGATCAAAGAGGTTGATGTCAACCGCCATGATCATGTCGGATGGTCACCCCTTCATTTTGTTATTTATTGCAGTGCGAAGGACATCACCTGCAATCTTGTGGACACAGGTGCCAGGATTACAGCTCGTCTTGTTGATGGACAAACTCTGTTGCATTTTGCAGTCCAGCATGACCAAGCCACAGTTGTCTGCAAATTATTGGAAAAGAGTGCCCAGAATCAAGAGGTGGCGAATAAGGAAATGAAAGAAGAGCCTGAGATTATAAGAACGAACGAATGAGAACGTCTGTCGTCTGGAGATGGGTTGGAGTTCTGAGCATGACAGAGTCATGGAGATTGACAATGAAGAAGTTGATGACAAGGACTTTTTGGATGAAGATGAGGATAACAATAATGAGGAAGGAGGCGACAAGGGTGACAAGAAAAAACTTCAGAGGGAAAAAAGTGAGGAACTTCATCTGTTGATGTAATACCAGACAATGTGATCAACAAACCTAATGTGTTCGAACTCAACACCGCCAATTGGGATTTTGGCATGACTCCTTTGGGATATGCTGTTCTTTTTGCCTCTGTTGCTATTCTTGAGGATCTTATTGCAGTGGGTGTTGATGTCAAAGCATCCACTCAGAGCAACAAGTTGGATGTTCATCTGCTCTCATTGACCATGATCAGGCCAGACGAAGACGAAGCTTGTGTGATTGTGGAGAGATTGATTCTTGGGGGTGCTACCTCTTCACCTGTGGGTAATCATTTCCGCACCATCTTTCACCGCGTCGTCAATGTAGGCATTCGAGCTAGCCTTGCCCAATATGCTAGAGAGGCAGATAAACGTAGCATCCTTGACTGGGACAAGCTGGCACAAAAGGAACAACTTGAAGAAGCCGAAGACTTTTCAAAGTTGATGAGCTGGAAAGAATATGCCACTCTTGTTGTTCCAATGTCGAAATCTTTCTTTTGGTCGCATCAACAGCTGTACAAAGTGAAATCCAACATTGAACTCATGGAAAGCACCAAGCAGTATTTTGAAGAAACTAAAGAATTCCTTGTTTCTGTTGGTGCCAAGACATGGGCTGAGCTGGGAGATCCTGAAAAGCCAAAGCCTGGAATGGCATTCCTTGGATTCTCCCCAATGAATCTTATCGTTCTGGATCCTGGAAAGGAGAGATCATTTGAAGATTTTACCTCCCTGTCCTCACTTAGTCTGCCCACTTTGGCCTTCATGAGTGGGTCTATGTGTTAGAATCTTACTATTTGGCCAACTGGACACTATCCACACTAGCTGGCAATCTCAGACTTCGCACTTTTAGTCTATTTGAGCAATGCCAACAAGTGTATCAACCAATCTAAGTGTAGGAGTACTGTACTTCTTCCTACATGTAAGGAAAGCTATGTACTGATACCAAATATGGTAATTGCACCGTAAGGCGTGAGTATTACTGTCCACTATATCGCGTCCAATATATTTACAGTGTCCTGAGCATTTTCTTCGCTGGGAACGAGTCCATATCTTCAATAGTTCATGAGTTATGAACAAATCTAACTTTGTACACATATTCACATGTGTGTTTTCACCACTTTCAACACTATGCCCTGGATTGCCTGTGGATAGTCTTGAAGGAACAGTGCTTCATTGCACCTATATCTGCAGATGTAAACTCAGTCAGCAACAAGTTGTCAAGCTGGAGGAAAGCTTGCACCTGCATCATACTCAACTGCAATTGTCTCCTGGATGCCCTGCTTTGTGCCATTCACCAGGCGCATAGACCTGGTGTATTTGTATGGCTCCCAATCCCTCAGGAATTCATCCCATTGCTGCACAGCCACCTTCCAAGCGTTTGGGCCTTGTGGGATATCTGGTATCACAGCACCAGGCACAGGTGCCATGTGCCGCTGGGAGGGCCTCTTCTTGGAGAGTGGTGGGTGGTTTGTGCACATGTCGCTGGTGGACAAAGATAAGGGAGGTGTGGGAGGGAGCGTGACATGATGACCTGATGTGACAATGATGCCGGGCATGGGCTCGGCCAATCCTAGGCTTGGATGCTGAACAGCCAGAGGCACCATGTATGGAACAGCTACTGGCATGGCTTGGCTGAGCATGGTCTTGAATGAGTTGACTGTGTCGAATAAGGCAGTGCTGAAAACATGGAAATCCTCATTAGTCACAGGTTGTGAGGTCTTGTGATTTCCCATGAAGACCTTGTCAGGTTCATCTTGGATTGGGCATAGCATGTTGCTATGCCCTGACTCGTAGCTCTGCAGGGAATTAAAGAGGTACTTCATCAGGGTGTCAACCTGTGCATGATTTCAATTAACCACTCAGATGAGTCGGTCCCAGATCAAATTACCTACATGCTCACCTGCCACCCAGCTACCCCACCATCGTATGACACTCAGTGACCATCATTCCTTGATGGGTGCAAACATGAATCAGTACTGGGCACCACCACACCAAAAGCAGTGTGTTGTATAATTCTTCTCAAGACCAGCTGACCTTGTGAACTTGGCAATCAAGGATTGAATGTATTTGTGTGATATGGCCCAGTTTGGATGAATCTGGCAATTGGGGGAAATATATAGAAATATATATTCATGAGACTCCAGCTTCCATCCAAGTGCAGCCTCGAGGTAACCCAACCACACTGGCAGATGAGTGAACATATCCATAGCTGTCACATTCTGTCTGTGTATCTCATACACATTATCTAAAAGCAGACAAGGTAAGATCAAGCTGATATTGGTATCTGACTAACAGATCAATTTACAATGCACTTCAGAGAGGACCATCAGGACTGCTCTTTGCAGACATCCAGCCTTTCTGATTCATCAAGTGGATTGTGAAGAAAGTGGCAGGCTTGTGAGGACTTGATCAGATGGTCAAGTTGCAATCAATGGCATGTGCTTGCAAGTTGCACAGCTCAAAATTCCTACAGTGCCTGTGAGTTGGAAATCCCAATCTGGAGTGAAAAAAACTGATGATAATGGTACCTTGTCCACAGCGTGAATGCAGTTGACATAAACACACACATAAAGCCATGAGTGAGATTGAGGATCTGGTCCTCCATGGTGAGTTGTGCTGGCCAGTTCACAAGTCTGTGCTGAGGGCATGTAGCCTCAGACCATCACATGACCTGTGTCAAATCTTCAAGAGTCATGGCCTCAGCCTGCTGCTGCCTGACTCCCTCAGCCACATGTTTATTCTTGATTGCCTTGAGTGTCTCTTGGATTACAGCTGCACATGCTGGGCAGCCATGCCAAGTTTGCATGCTCTGGTTATAGACATATGGGCCAGTGTATTTTTTACCATCCCTGGTATCCATGAATGGTAAGTGGAACAGCAGCACACAAATCAGGCTAGATGATCACTTACATATTATTCCAGTGGTCTGCAAATGCAGCATGAATTGACTCAGCCATGCTGTAGGCACGCCCATCCATAAAACACCTTTGTGACAAAAACATCTCCAGTGCATCCACAGAGTGGATGTTGGGTGGGTTCTCGAAAGCCTTCTCAAGGAGATCCATGTCAAAACCATCAGCCAGGTCTGCCTCACTCCCCTTCTTCCTTCACTCAGCAATGCATTTGGCAAGGAATGCCTTGCCATGCTTCACCTGGCCTTCATAGGCATTACAAGTGTGGGATGACTTGCAGAAGTCCTGCTGGTTCTTGGTGGTTGCTGCCTTGAGTGCTGTGACACTGAGGACAGTGCTGATATCAGTGTCAGTGTCAGTCTCCACATTGTCTAGAGATTGCACTGCTTTCTGTGACTGCTGGGGCTTGGATCCAGCTGAGGCTGGTTTCCAAGTCCTTGCCATGTCCAGGTCAGGCGGTGATGGCAGTGATGAACCAGTCGGTGACTTGCTCAATGTCTCACCATTTGAACTCCTTTCCTCAGGCTACATCATGACAATTTTCCAGTACACTGTATGTCTACTACTATGATACAATGATAATGTTACAATCTACCTAGTCCAATGTAAGATCAATCACTTCCAGCCCATTTGCCAATCCTCTTTGCATGATAGTACCCTGAGACTTGGATGTGCACTCACCAACTGCCCCACCTTGTTTGTGCCGCCATGCCTGCATGTGAGAGATGCTGGTATTGAAGTATTCAGCCACCATCTGTGGAAGCATGTGCTTCAGGATGGGCTCAGGCAGCCAATGAAGCTGCAGTGTCATTTGCAGCTGCACCTCTGAGTGCGCACCATGACAACAGGCCTTGGACATCACCAGCATCAATGCCTGGTTCAGTGCATGCATATTTGCCTGGACTTGGAGCTGTTACAGTCATACGAGTTCAGGACGTTTACTGTATGTACTTTTATTTTTACCTCCGTTTAACTCCTCGGACTACGTTCTTACTTATGACGTATTCATGACATCACCCTACGTCATTTCCTTCCATCATGTTCTATATGACATCATCGTTTACTTACACACGTCATTTCTTTACGCGTTCTTATGTTCTCTTTGGTTCTGTTACTACATGCCTCATTAGTATATAAGGACCCCGATGTAGTAGTAGTCGAACCCTAAGTTCGACTTACTTTGTTGAACATAGACCGTTTCGATAAACTCTAGGCTGATCTGAGTATCACGCTGAATCTCATCATCCTCACGCTCGTGTACCTTGTCTTAGTATGCGAGCTTATCGAACTCTACATTTGGTGCTCGATACTTGTTGACGCTGAACTTGTTGGTGATCCACAAGCTCTGTTAGTCCAAGTAGTACTAAGTGTTCTCCGTTATAACAGGAGCAGCCTGATGTCAGACATGCACCCAGCACCCATTCTCAACTTGGTGATCTTGATGATGGCTGAGCCTGGAGGTGGTGGATCATGAACAATGTTGTCATTCATGTGCAGGGACATTGCAATCATGATGTCCGAACCCTCGCATTGGCAGGTCAGCACTGTGAGCAGCTTAAATGGAATGGGTGGCTTACCTGGAGCAAACTGCACAAAATGGCTCCAGGCCAAACATTCTTCTGGAACTTTGTCCAAATGTTGACCTCATCACCCCATGCAAACAGTGTCTGGCAGAGATCCGCCATGCTACCGATGTCAGGGCAGCAGGGTGTCCATAATGTGAAAGTGTCTTGAAGCTCCTGGCCAAGCAATCCTGAGGTCACAGGTGAAGTGTATTGTTTCAAGATGGTGAGCCGTGGGAACCCATGTGGCACCTGACTTGCAAGCCACCCACAATGATGGCCAAGCAGGTGGTGTGGGTCATCCATGAGCTCATGCTTCAGCTGATCATGCCATCCATCAAGGTAATGCATCAGGATGTCATCTGGGAGAGTTGTGGCCACATTGTACAGATCACGGCCAAGGCCTGACTGTGCAAGTTGCCATGCAATGGTTAAGCTGCAACCACGAAGGCCAGTCTTTCAATGGGCAGGTCAGAACTACCCTCCTGGTGTGCATATGTAGATGTGAATACTCACAGGATCATAGTCACCACCAACAAGGAGTGCGATGAGAATCAGATCCTCACACTTCAGCTGTGGATGGGTGACTGCATCCAGTGTGTAAAGCTCCATGGTGTCGGGACTCTTCTTCGACAAGGAGCTGGGAAACTGAGAGTGAGAGCGGGCCTGGCTTGATTTCAACAGAACTAACCTGTTACAGATGACATGTGTCGCTCCGAATGCAAACACATCGTTATCCTCTGTTAAGATGGCATCCACAATGCCAATACTGTCAAGGTATGCAAGTTCAGCCTCAGCCTCACCTGGTGCCTTAGCCAATTTGAGCCATTCACTGCACAATACTGACAAATGATATACTCACCTCATAGGAGTGGAAACCAAACACGGTAATCATGCTCTGGAAGGTGGTGGTTATCCAGTGGGCCGTCTTGCGAACATGGTGGCCACACTTCATGTCAGGGTGGCCAGGGCCGTCAAAGACAAAGATGGGCACCACATATGCCTGCAATAGCCACACCAGCTTGTAGAATAGGGCTCTAAGCTCAGGGTTCCATCCCATTTGCAAATGCGATGGCTTGTGAAACACCTGTTGACTTTGCCACATCCATATGCTACTGAAAGAAGGCCATCAGCAAGTAGTCATCATGGAGGGGATGCATCAAAATACCTCACATCTATGCCAAGCACAGTACAGTGGTGTCCATGTGGGTTTTTGATGAATCCTTCTTCAAACATCCATCATTCTAGTGCTGGCCTTTGAAGAGACGGCTGCACAACCTTGTTGAAAATGGTGATAACACACATGTGAATATGTGTACAAAGTTAGATTTGTTCATAACTCATGAACTGTTGAAGATATGGACTCGTTCCCAGCGAAGAAAATGTTCCTCACACTGTATTTAGTTTGGACGCGATATAGTGGACACCAATACTCACGCCTCACAGTTATTTCACTGTATTTTAGTATATAACACACTATTCCTTACATGTAGGAAGAAGTACAGTACTCCTACACTTGGATTGGTTAATACACTTGTTGACATTGCTCAAATAGACTAAAAGTGCGAAGTCTGAGATTGTCTACTAGTGTGGATAGTGTCCAGTTGGCCAAATAGTGAGATTCTAACAGACCTTTACAAAGCAAAGAAGTCGTCAGTCCCAATGAGTGAAAAGAGCTGAGAACATACCTCCCATAACCCAGGGATGCCCATGGTTGTAATCCTCAGGTTGTGAGTGAGACAGGAAGATCAGACCCCCTTTCCAAGCAATAGAACGAGGAAAGGAGTCATTCAAATGAACTTGTGATTTGAGCCATAAAGTTGTAATTTCCGTAGTGTAAAATGTGTATGTGTAATAGATGAAATCTTGGAGATGTTCCATAACTAAAGATGATGAAATGGATGTGCAACATGATAATCCTAGCAAGTTATGAAGGGTAAAGATCCATAGGCTTTGGCAATTTCCTATCTCTTCTCAAGCAGCTCATTGACATTTTCGAGATACCAGGTACCTTAGCTGAGAATAGATTAGCAAAGAACAAGAAGAATTTTTTAGTGCTTACCTCTTGTATCAAGTTTTGGGTTAGATGCTGATAGAGTCTCCTTGAGCATGTGTAACCTTCATGAAGCTCATCACATCTCCACTGTTCAGACTTGTTTGCAAATGGTTTTACAATGACTGACATATAAGGATTCTGAGTAGGGAAGGAGCAACTAGGTACTCACAATTCAACACTTGCAGCAGCTGTGGTGGCGGATGGTTGCATCACTCCCATCGGCCTTTCCTTGAATATTTAGGTCTGCGACCATGATGGCTTTGAAAGGGAAGAAGCACGAGTGAGCATCGTGACTATAAATTCAATCAAATCATTATTCAATGGGTTGATCGGGAAACAATGGGAGTACGTACCAGTGTTAAGTGCAATAAGTTGCTATCTCTGCGAGCATAAGTCTGCAAAGTGCTCGAGGATGGCCAATTTACAGTGTAAATTATGAATTTACACCCTCATCTGGTAAGCCTTTACAGGTGGTGAACTTGGTGTTATGTAGTGTAAGTCCGAATTTACTCACCTTTGATCACCCTGACCATCTTAATGGTGAATCAGAGTGAACCGGTGATGAGAGCTTGCTTAGCCTGCCACCACTCTCTGTGGGATCATTTTATGTCTGGTTGTCATGGACAAGGCATAGGATAGTGTCGTAGCCATGATAGGTGCCACTGCAGGACTGACTGCAAGTCTAGTCTGTCCTGAAGCTAGATAACACCAAGCCCGCCTTGCAATGTGGGTGTCATGCTGTTGCATAAGCCTTGGTGTGGTCATCTGGTTACAAGGGCCATCACTGATCATGATGAAGGTTTCACAACAGAAGTCATGTCTCTGTCTACCACAGTCCACTCCACTAGTTCATACTAATAGTAATCATGTAGATATGTTTTATTTCAGTCAATAAATCTTAGTGCTGCAGAGTCCTGTCCTGTCCTGTCTTTTAGGCCTAGAGGGCAGGACTGAAGACTGGACTGAAGA
>QFEO01000931.1:0-14055 GCA_003316615.1 Amanita pseudoporphyria
CAAGGACATCCGCAACCGAGTACAGGCCACGGTCACCTATGGTAGAATCCCCATGAACACCGAGACCCAGGAACAGATCATTCGAATCTGGTTCCTTATTTTACAACACGAGATCTGTGCAGCTCTGATAGCCCTGGCAACGGCCAACTGGAATTTCAACGCAGTCAACCTCATCGAATCGATTGTGAATATTAGCACTATGATCTGGCCAACCGAGACGGCAGATGGCCCAAACCTCTTACAATACACAGTCGACCTACTTCACAGACTCATTCGCGCCAACGTTGAGCGCTACATCATACCCGCCATAGAAGAAGTGCGCAAGCACTCAATCACTGTAGCACACATCGAGAGACACACCCGGCAGTTTCTTGCTCACCCAACCTGGCACCTTCCGCTTTATGTCGCCCCCGACCGTCTCTGAGCTCTACGCTTTACAAAGGATGCTCTGGATTACGCCACTGATATGGCCGTCCACGCGGAATGGATGCAACGATTGGCACAGCAGCAGATCGCAGGATGTAACACCGTTTTCCCATTACCCCACAACCGCCAACCACGATTTGCATTTGGTGCTCCGCAGGCTCAAACAGTCGCTACTGCAATTAACGAGCTTAGCAACTATGGAAAACTACGTCCGAGCGCACAGGCAACAACCTTACCAGCAACTCATCTCCGACCTCATACGCCGCCACAAGGTACCAGTCGAAACATCACACCCCAAGCCCCCCACACCCATCTTGCCCCCAGTAACAATCCAAAACGCAGCTGTCTCATATGCAACAGTCGAGGACACATCACCCTGGACCATCCCGAGGACGTTAACACTCCCATTACCACCAGGAAGAAACCAACAGTTAAACCGACACTATCTCGACGCCCAGTTAAGAACGTCGTCACAGGTAACCCCATGTCCAGCGCAGAAGTCAAACAACGGAACGATAAACTCGCCGCTACCGCATCCACCTCCACCGCCCCCTCCGCTTCTTCCATCGAATTACAGAAGATATCCAAAGAAATGGGACGACCCTTCAAAGATGATCTCCAGACGAAGATGATGCTCAGCATCGCGACCGAACAAGATTATAAAGACTACAACGCCCGCCGCCTCCTACGCCCAGATTCTATATTACCCAATCCGGCTTACAAACGAAAAGGAAAAGCGCGTGCCCCATCTTACGTCGAGGACTCTCCTATGGAAGACTATCGACAATACGATGGACCCTTCGAATACAACCCCGTCACCATCGCCAACATGACCGGCGAACCCATGATGGACGATTATTAGGAAAGTTAAGTTGCGGACAACTTATCACAGAATGGAGCTAGTGTTACAGTTATACGAGTTCAGGACGTTTACTGTATGTACTTTTACTTTTTCATTCCTTCTGTTTCTTTCCTCGGAACCCCTCGGACTACATTCTTACTTATGACGTATTCATGACATCACCCCTACGTCACTTCATTCCATCACATTCCATATGATATCATCGTTGACTCCGCTACGTCATTATGTACGCGTTCTTATGCTTTCTTTGTACTTCTTATGGTACGTTCCCATTAGTATATAAGGACCCCGAATGTAGTAGATAGAACCTAAGTTCGACTTAGGTTGAATAACCGTTTGTGGCATAACCTCTGAGGCTGATCACTTAATCACGCTGAACCTTATCATCCTCACACTTGTGTACTTGGTCATAGTACGCGAGCTCATCGAACTCTACATTTGGTACTCGGCACTTGTCGACGCTGGACTTGTTGGTGATCCACAAGTCTTGTTAGTCCAAGTAGTACTAAGTGTTCTCCGTTATAACATAATGTGAGTATTTTGATACATTGGAATGGCTTGCTTATAATTTGTGCAATAAAAATGTTGGGTACAACTGGATGCCATCATAAATATAATAATAATGTTGCTAACAATATTCACCATGTATTTTTCATTCATACAACATCCCTGACAAGAATTGGCTGAGATATGACCAAATCCATTTTGATGCAAGTATCTACCATGTCAGAATGACTTGCCTATAACTTGTGCAATAAAAATGTTAGGCACAACAGGATGTCATCATAATATAGTATCAACATGGCCAAAAAATGTATACTATTTTTATTCATACAACATCCCTGATAAGTTGCAGTATTTCTGTTTTGGTCATAAGTCTTTATGAAATCTCTTAAACATTGGACCAATCAACAAGGAATTACAATATCTATCCATCAACATAAGGTCAGGGTAATTTTTGCTGAGATACATATGGGTTATATTGGTATAACAAATTTTATGACCAAAAACCAGTCCAAATCAGTCTTTTTTGGTTCATTGACTGAAGTAGACTAGTCCTAACAGTCCAGTTGTAGTTGCCAAGTATCTAGGTCAATTCTAGACTGGTTGTAGTGGCCAGTTGCCCCCTTTTGGGGCCAAAAAGCTGGATTGAACTGGACTTTAAAACACTAACAGTATTGCTCAGTGTTACATATTTTGGATGCTTATTGATGTTACATTACAAGTATGTTTGCTTTTTATTTCTCTTACTTCTGTCATATCCACAGACTTGTTTTGTCCAAAGACTACACCTCTGTGATGTTCTCTATGACATCATCCCCTTGAAATCACCCCCTTTACTGTCATTGTTCCATAGCCAGGTATGTTAGAGAATTAAAAACTAAAACATTATTCATGCTTGCTTAAAAGGAATGCACAAAAAGGCAGGATGATGTTCACCTTTCTTGTTCAATCATCCTCTCTGTGGGTACTTGTAGTGTTTAAAGGTCCAGCCTATTGGACTGAAAAAAAAAAAAACTGAAACTGAACTGAACTGGGCCAGAAAAGAAGGTCTAAGGACAACTCTTGATCAGACCAGCCTACAGTCTTCTGTTTTTGAAAAATGTCATAAACCAGAAAAATACCAGCTTAGACTGGTTAGGACTGGCCTTGTTGTGGGAAATGATACTCCAGTTTCTGCATATATTGTGGTGATTTTGAACTCTTGTTTATAATTTTTGGTTAAGAACTGAGGAAGATATAATAAAAACCTTTTTGGTATGAATGTATATCTGTGGGAACATTGTATTTGGGCCTGATTGCAGTTGCTGAACATGCTCTTAATAATAAGTTAGTAACTGTGTGTGATTGACATGAGGCTGTGAAGATATCATGCCAGCTGTTGATCAGCAGATCATCATGAGACACTGGCCATAAATACAGTTAGAGCATGCATCAGTATGAAGCAATCAAGGAGTACCTTTGATCCAACTTGATATATGTCTGATGGACAGCTCGAAAGTTGCAGTGAGGATGTGGTAACCACACGTCACATAGATAAAGACAGTTTCACAGTACGAAGCCCTCCAATATGGCTCATCTTGTTATGCCTTAATTTCGAAACAGGAGTCACTGCTTTCTGAAATACATTTCTATACTGCATCGGACTTAGGAAGACTCAACCAAACAAGCCCGGACCCCTCACCTATATTCGTCGCCCGTGTGATCTCATAATCCTCCGTGTTCTGTAAATGGGGTCTCTTTATGCATGCCGAATCGAGCTCCTGCCCCAAAGCTCGGGCCGTATCCCCGAAAGTGCTGACTAAGCCGGTGCACAGGCGTGTCCCCCGAAGTTTTCTGCATCGACATGAATGCACCACCCCGCCATGAACTCTTCGTCCTAGAGGATGGTGAAAAATCGTACAACCTTCCCCAAGCAATTTTATAGCACAGCCTTTGCTAACTTAACCCCCCCTCAACAGCGTCGAAATCACCGAAGACACCAAAATCCCCAATGCAGCAACGATCAAAGTTATAAAACAGGATCACACACTAGCTAACATGCTTCGCGCGTAAGTTCCCCCTATGTTTCGTCCTCCTTTGACAGCTCATCAACCGTCGTCCCCGCTCAGACAGCTACTCTCCATGCCGCAAGTCCTCTTTGCAGGGTACAAAGCACCGCATCCTCTTCAGCCCTACTTCCTCATCAAAGTCCAAACCGACGGCTCCGTCACGCCACAAGCTATTCTCGAACAAGCCTGCACAAAGCTCATCGGTCTCATGTCCCAGCTTGAAGCCAAGTTCAAGCGCGAGTTCTCGTTCAAGGATGTCGAGGTAGGCGCGGGTGTTGGTGCGGCCACAGCTGGTGCTGTCGGTGGGACGATTGAGGATCCGTATGGGGTTGGAACCGCACCTGGGACGAGTGGCTGGAATACGGGACGTGATTATTTGGATTTCTAGCCGCGCGGTACCGGGTTGTAAATTATATGTGAACTAATGTATGTTGTTCTGCTTTCCAGTTATACGATAGATTGCCTTGGGGCTATCGCCTCACCAACCTCTTCTCAGCCCTCTTCCGCTTCTGTTCTTCGACCTCCCTCTTCTTTCTTTGCGTCTTGCTAATATCCCCACCATGTTTTTCCTCTATCTCCCTTTTTGCCAAATAATCATCTATACATTGCTCCATCTTGCCCTGAACGAACTCCGCCACCGCAGGAGAAAGCGTTGTCGAGGGGATCATTGAAGACGGTAAGGACAGAGCATGTTCGTCAACCGACGATCTCGAAGCTGAGGGTGATGACATCGATGTTGATGTCGACAACGGCGCACCAGAAAAAGAACCCAAACCCGCAAACATTTCCTTTTCCATCGCCCACTCAAAATCAAATCCCCAACCCTGGACCACAAGCTCACCACCGCCTGCGTTTGCATTTACACTTACGCCCGGATTCGCATCAGCAATTGCAACCAGCCCCCCTTCCTCACGCCACCAACGGACAAAGTACGTTGCGGCTCTCTCAAGATCCGGTCCCGCGCCACGCTTGATCATTCCCATACGCTGTGCGAGAAGGGTGAGGAATTCGGTTATATCGTACGTCGGCGAGGGTGGTGACTGTGGTAGCGTGGCAGATGAGGGTGCGGAAGTGGACGCCGATCGCGATAAAAGACGGAGGTAGGCTGGTGCTATGTAAGGAAGTAACAAAGGACCAGTCAGTTGATTGATTACAGTTCCGGCCGAATAAGGACAACAAAGCAAGGAGTCGCCATATGGCAAATGAATGAATCGATGGATAGGTCGGTGAATAGATTAAGGAGTCGCCGTATAGCAAATAAATGAATCGAAGGATGTATTGGCGAATAGATCGAGGATAGCGAACGACAAATGAATGAGTGAAAGGAAAAATGCAACATGCGACATGAGGTGAATTTGTTCCGCATGACGGACATTAAGCGAGCGATTGATACGTCCACTCGGTACTTGTCAGTGCTCGCATACAAATTACCAACAAAGGGGTCAATAATATGACTGTAACCACCGGTACAACCGGACGTAAAACAAACATGCGCTAACACGCGCTAACGACCCGGGGCAAACGTGGCAGAATTAGAAGTACAAACAAAGGGAAAGGGCAAAGATAACTATAAACGCACCGATTGGGTTGAGAACGTTAAGCCTATATAGTAGATACGCCGCTAACGTTTCCATATCGTATAGACCTTCCTTGATACCCGCTGGGCGATTTTTACATAGAGCACAGTGGAAGCATCGCGAGAAGCACACAGCAGTAGCGATGCAAAGGCAAACACAGGCAGTTCAGTTAAGCGTCGACAACCGGTGTTAGAATTGCACGAAAAATGAGGCAGAAAGATAGCATAGCGATGATGGACAACGGAACTGGATTGGAGTTGTCCCGGGTATGGAACACACCAAAGCCGAGGTCGATAAGAATAACCAGCATAAGGTATAAAGAAGCGAAAAGGCTCGCGGAAAAATTGTCAGTTTACGTACCTATAAGCGCGAGTTTGACTCCTCGCTCGGCGCCTTCTGTTCCCTGGCCTAGAAAAGGCAGCATCACACCAGGCGAATCGAAAGCATATACGAGTGGATCCAATGAGATCTTTAGCCTCGTCGAGAGCGTCTGAGTTAGTCCGGGTAACGCGGACGTCCGTAGAGCTTTAGGGGTAGCTGACGAGGAGTATAAGTTTAGCGAAAGCATTATAACGAATAAGTTGAGATGACGGGGACTTACGTCCTTTGATGCCCATGTTGCGCAAGGCATTAAGAAGCGTGGATTTGCCAACGTTAGGCATTCCGACGACCAGGACGTTGTGTTCTATGGCGTGCGGATATCGCTTGGCTATACCTAAGCCGAAACGTGTCAAACTCGTGCTCGGGGAGCTTGCTTATTTCTAGCACGAGGGAGAAATGGAAGCTACGTACTTACTAATAGATTGCTGAGATTGCGAATATCTCGTGGCCGGTGCCATGAAGCAAACAAAAGACGTTGTTCAGGAAATTTATTAGCCATAGCTTTTCGAAAAGGCTGCATTGCCAGGAGTTAGTTATCTAAGGAATGAAGGCGGGAACGCACGGAACGGCCATTTTTAGCCATTCGAAATCGATCGCACTCACCTCCATACCCCACTCGGATACGAGATCCCTTTTATTGAGCACAACAATGTGCTCGCAGGCAGTACTGTCCATAATTCTACGGCCTGGTTTGTTGCCGTCCCAGCCGCGTTCTAACCGCCACTGCCGCAAGGCGCCTACAACTAATTCAGCACCGATACAAATTTATAGTAACTATAATGGCTAAACAGAGCTATGCTCTACAATGCCGCTCATCAAGTGACCATAAAGCTCACAATGAGGCACGGAAAGACTCGCTCCTTATTGCAACTTTATCAACGTACCTTCTAGCTGCCTATTAATACTCGTCAGTGGCAGACGTGAGTCTCTAATTTCGAGCACGATATCAGTCCGCTTTAACAGAGCAGGTAAAGTCCTTGTAAATTTCCGCATATGTCCTGGGAACCAAGACGGCGGATTTGGCAATATAGGCAAAGGAATATGTGTCGGCGGCATTACGAAGTTCACCGGCCCGTTTTGCACAGCAATAGTTCGAAACAATAAGCTAATTGAGTCCTGTCTATGGGACAGAGTTAGAGTGGTGCCAAAGAGTCGAATGAACACAGCATCCCTTTTGACGTGATCCAACTATGCTTACAACTCTTTGTTACGGATAGACACAAGATGGTGCGCCCTTCCGTCTAGCGTGGTTCAGAAAAGGTGATGACCGTGTGACGCAAACAGATCACTGAATCAGATTATTTGTATTTATTTTTCTCCGAAGGTGTCGATAAATCCCGGCCTTTCCAGATTCGCTGATCGCAAATAGGAAGACTGAAATTTCCACGCCATTGGCAAATACTCAAGTAATTCCCATGCTAGGATGACCGTGTGGGCCGGACAGATTGACAACGGAAATCAATAGCAAACTTACCAAGATGCGGGACAAACGGGTGTATCAATGATCTTATCTATTTTAACAATAGCCTGTCAGTTATCGCATCACGGGATATTCCTATCATAGATACTGTTATCAGAGAATGGCGCGCTCTTCGACCGGCAGAGAAATCTAAACGTGAGGTTCTTACATAGGAGGTAGCGATTAGGAGATACCTAATCTCTTTCTAAGTTACCAAGAATACTTGTACCATATGATATATGCCTGTAGAGGAACAATAATTGGGACTAAACGCTAACACAAGCACAGCGAAAATTTGCGCGACAAGAGATTACAAGTGAGAGAAAAAGCCGTGCGACCAAAAAAGCTTGATCAGGGAACCCATCCCAAACAACTGGCCAGATGCTCATCCCACGGTGCTTCGAGGTCGGTGTGGGTAACTAGAAAGCAAGAAGATGGTCGAAACAAGGGTAAGTAATCCTGAGATTAGGCCTTCTGTTTATAGGCCAAGTTTCAAGATTTATGAGCCGTACGAACTTCTGCAAAATGTTCATGACTCATACCCAGTTGTCTTTCCCGACGCCAATAGCGTCAAAACTTTTCCCACTGCGAGTTCTCCTTTCCTGAAGTACAGGCACGGCATCCAGGTTGATCAACTTCTCCGACGGCGGGGGCGAGCCTTCTACCCAGCCTTTCCAGCCTTTTCTTACAGCGACCCGCTTCTTGCGTGGCCTAGGTTGAGGCGATGGTGTCCGGTCGGTCTTTTCATCTTCATCAGGCGTGTGTGGTCTCTTGGAGGATGTCCGCGACGTGCCGACCGACGTTGAGGGTATAGGTGTCGATGTGGACGTGGAGGCCAGAGGGGGAGGAGACGAGATGGGTGGTGGCGTTACGGACACCGATCGTTGCATGGTCGCGATGTGTATGGCTGGTCGTGCACGCCAGAAAGACGAGGCAGTCACAGTCGACGTCTGTGCCTTTGGTGGTGCGCTGGTGCTGGCGACTTGGCCACTGGGCACCGCGTCCGTCTTTACAGCAATACCCAACCAAGCCCTTGCTTCTGCCTTCTGCTTCTTCCTCTCCCGGTCACGCTCCCTTCTTTCCTTCTTCCTGTTCACCCTTGACTCGTCGTCCTTCTCGATGGCTTTGTAGGGGCCCACGCCATTGAGGAGACTGGTTAACACGTCGCGAGGTGGACGGGGGTCGAAGGCGCCGGCCATGACGGCGGTGGCAGTGCGTCTCATGTGCTTGGTAGGGTTATACATGGAAGGATGTGGACAGAGGGCGGCCATGGGTGAGGAGCGGAGGAGAGATTTATAGCAGGGAAAGACCGCAGTGGAGCGGAGTCGTGGTGAGGAAGCGGTAATTGTGGCTTGTTGTATTTTTACGGCAGAAGCATCAACAAACAAGGTCTTGGCCGCACGTGCAGCGGCCAGGGACTTCGAGATCGATTTGCGATTCAGACCCTTCGGGAATCTATCTCCGTTTGGCCCCTCCCTCACACCATGCCTCACCCACCACACATGCAGCCTCCCCCCGCGGTCTCCTCACTTCCCCTATATTTGCTCCCTAACGTCACCCATTACTCAGGTCTACTGTTCTCTATCACTCCCAGATTTTTCCTTTTCGACCTGCCACTATGTAACATACCCTAGAAAATATTTGTCTTTCATATACCTTACATATCCTCTGATCACGGGAATACTCGTGAACCCCCATTCTGGCTAGATCAAATAACAATTTTAGCAGGTCTAGGGCCGCATCATGTTTCGGCCTCTATCACCTAATTTTAATCTCAGACTGACTCCATTTCACAAATCTGTTCTTTTAACTCAACTCACACGCTGTGGTGGCGAGTTTGCGGAGGCTGCGCCAGATAAAGCCTGGGTAGCCTAATATCAGTCTAGTGACTCCAGTGGATAGCCTGCGCCTTGACCGAGTGACACCCGGCTTTGTTTATTTCCTTAGTTGCAGGGGTCGTTCGGCATATCCCAGTGTGTCACAATAGCGCCTTTGTGTCCAAGTATCTTCCCTGTTTCCATGGCGCTCAAAGTGGAATGAATAAGTATCCATGCTTTGTTATACAGCCCGAAATGTACAATCAAAAATGGACGTTGACGCTAATTTGAGCGCGCTTTGTTTAAGTTTGTGCTGCACAATTCAGCAGCACTGCGCTGGCACAGGAAACACGGTCATATTACCGATTTGTGTGCCCAGGGAAGACTCCATACTTCTGGATATAGTCACAATTCCCAAGTCAATGGAATGTGCCACAGGGTCCTGCCACTTGGGCAGCGCGCCAGGGACACATATGGCTGAGTAACGACTATATCGGGCGCTACGGATACCCGAGCTACTCGCATACTGAATACTGAGGAGCAGAGTCGTCACAAAACCCAGTCGCAATAGTAGTGCATATGACCTAATACCATTGCACAACGATTCCCTAATTAGCTTCTGAATACCGCAGCCAGTGGGGATGGAGCGGCACCAGATACTATCACGTCACATTGAGTGCGATCACTATCCGATCCACAACACCTGACAAGCATCCAGACGACAATACATTATCAGAGCAGTAAGCGGCAAACGGTGCAGCGCTATATTTGTTCTACGAGGAAAATGGGGGCTTCGGTTTAGCTTCCTAGGGTCTTACGGCGTTCGAGGCCCGTGCGAAAGAACCATCCCAGCAGTGGCAGGTCGGCACCGCGGCGGAACTTGCAGCTGAGATAAGGAAACGTTCTCGCACTTTCCGTAGTGCCCGACAGCTGCGCTATTTACTTATTCGGGGCACAGCGACTGCCCTACAAAAATAAACAAGTGAATCGTACGGAGTTTAGAATGAACGTGACTAGAGAATTGGCACCAGATAGCCCGCAGCGCCGTAGTCGAGTCAGGTCGTTTAAAGATATTCTCCACAGGCACGAGACCTGGACATGGTGTATAGCATCGATAACCTCTTATGGGATGTCAAGTCCTAGTACCACCGGTGTAGGAATGTCGAAGAAACACTTACACCAAGAACATTACTTCAGAGAATTTTAATACCGAGTAGTTAATAACAAGGAAAAATACACAAATAGGTCAGCCTATAACCAGGCCACTCACAGACTCGTGAGGACACTAAAAGACAAGAAGGGTCTAAATAAATTCCACTGAAATGTCGTCAACTAGCTTCCTCCTCCGCTTTTATGTTTTTCCCAGCTCTCCAGCGTGATACTAGCCATAAATCCGGGTATACATTGTTCCTTTTCGATCCAGTAATGCATCATGTTTGGCAGGTCCTGTGGACCACCTTCACCCTGCGCAACCAGCTGCATGCGCATACCTTCTGACACCTCCAGACTAGAAGCTAAAATCATGTCATCAGTAACCGCCACTATGGCACGAAAGGCGGAATAAACGCTTACATTTTATAGGCTGGAATACAAACGACGCCCCAAGATCATACATACTTGTCACTCGCACCTGACCGTTAGGGTAAAATGCCAACTTGACGCCTAAGATTGATGCAATAGCCTCCCGAAATTCGGCGCTCTTTGAAGTAAACACCTGCACAGCATTAGAAAAGAATCAGTCAGCACATGAGCAAAACGCCACATTCAGGGGCCCGGATGCCACCGGACCACCGTGTACCTGTTGTAGTCTTAAAAGCCTCTTTTCCTTCTGCTTAACGACACCTTCGAGCTCCCTCTTCTCTTTCATCGCAAGCTCGAAACTCTCCTTTGGGACCAGGTCAGGAACGCCTGCCTGCTCTTCGTTCACCCGCCGCTCGCTCGTGCCGTTCTCGTCCTCCATTCCGGCTTGCTTCGCTTTCTCTTCCAGCTCTCCTAGTCTGCGCAGGAGCGCTTCGTTTTCGCCTCTCAACCTATCCATAGCTTCCTGCCGTAGATCAAACCATTGCTGCTCCGGATTTTCGCGCATGGTGAGAACGCGGACACCAGGTGGCACATGTCTGCCACCAGCTATTTCTCCCGACAGCTCAAATAGCTCCTGCTCAAGTTTGTCGATTTTATCGACCTGGGACGTACTCTCATTCTCAAGGAACTGAATTTCTGTATTACAAGGCAATTAGGATGTCCATTTTCGGGTGGGAAAGTGGGTAAATCAGGCACGTACTCTCCTGAAATTCTATCTTTTCTTTTCGGGCTTGTTCGACTTCTTTCAGTAGGGCCTCACGCTTTTCTTTATTCCATGCGGTCCTTTTCATCAAAGCGTCTGGATCGTCTGTGTCTACGGTAGCCATGTCTCCACCCAGCGCATCTATCTCAGCCGATAGATCTTGGTTGGCTGATTTATACTGTGTGAGCAAAGTCTCAAGTTGATTAATGCGTACCACCTGTGCGTCATGTGCACAAGGTACATTTTCTTGATTTGTAGGGGCCGTATGAGAAGCCTCCGCTGTATAAGAAGCCTACAAGCGCGCCGATAATATCACTTAGCAACAAAGTGATGGTGCCACGGCACACAGCTTACCACAAGAGCCTGAAGGAAGCCAATTTCTCGTTCAGCTGTTGCAATGCGTGTTTCCCGCCTACGTATTTTTTGATCTAACGTATGGATGTGCTCTTGAAGCGTACCAACGGCCTTCTGACGTTTCTCCGATTGTGCTTTAGCAGCAGCAAGTTCGGCGTCGCGAGAACGAAGAAGTGCTACCGCTGATCCGTGAGACTCGAGGAGAGCAGCATGTTCAAGCCGCAAGTTTGCTAGCTGTTGAGTAAGTGCGATCGGAGGAGCTGACCCGGACGATGACGCCGGTTCTTGTGGATGCGATGATACCCTGGGCATCAAATTATTGTAAGTATCAAGCACAGATATGTATGACGTCGACAAACCATGTTTCTCTTTCCTTTCGAGCTGCGTCAACCTCAGCTTCTAGATTAACCAGTTTGGTTCGCATTTCATCCATGGTCCGGAGCTTTCGCTCAAGTCCGCGTTTCTCTTCACGCACCACCTCAATGCTGGTATGGCTCTCCCGAAGGGCAGTCACCTCTCGTGTCAGCTTAGCATTCTCCTTCTCGAGTGAGCGAAGGTATGATGCCTGCCGGTGTAGTTCGTCACGAACGACAGCCATGTCGCGAGCTTCTTCTTCATTTAATGGTGGCTTCCACTCTTCCCGCGATTGCGACAAGAGCTGCGATTGCAAAGAAGTGATGGTGGCTTCATGCTGAGAAGCAAGTGCACACGATTCAGTCAAAGCAGTTTGTAAAGCAGTTTGTTCAGCTTCAAGAGACGCAACATGCAATTTGAGGGATGTCATAGCGCTCGACGTAGATTGCGACAAAGAAGTATGCGCGTCAGATAGGTCGGCGTGCTCCTCTTGCAAGGTTGTCAATTTAGTTCGGAGGTCTCGTATAGTGGCTTCAAGTTTTTGCTTTTGTCGTATAGGTTAATTACACATCGTGCAGTTACATGTATAAAACACGGCACCTTCTCCTCCGTATATTCCTTTTGCCCGCGTTCCTGTTCCTCCTGTTGTTCCCTTTCACGGTCCGCAAGCCACCGCCTGTCACGCTCTAATCTCTCCACCAACGCCGCTTTCTCGCGTAGCTTGGCCTCTAACTCCATTTTAGAGGACTGAGAAGTAGCTAGTTGTCTTTCGAGGCTAGCATGAGCAATAGTAGACGTGAACAGTTGCTTTCGTTGTTGACGTTTCGCACTTGAAAGCTGTGGATCTATTCAATGTCAGTAACGGATAGTACAATAATCCTTGTCTTAACCTCGCTCTAGTTCCGCTGCCAGCGAATCCCGCTTTGGAGCTCTTGAAGAACTCATAGTCGGCTACAATCGCAGTGATGCCAGTGTGACAAAAGTGGACAGACTATTTGAAACGGAAGGCATAGCCAAACATTACGCATGCTCCCGAACATTTTCTTTATTCCGCATACGTACCAAAGGCAGTCGTCACCTTAAACTATTCTTTCCAACGCTGTTACTACGAATTTTATTTACCCCATACCATTACGGCATCAACGACTGCGGCGAAGTGACTTAGTCAAACGACTTCTTGCCAATCGTGCCACGTGGAGGTCGTCACAATCGTCATTTGACCATGATACGAGTGATACGAGTGATACCGCTGTGATACCGCTGTGATACTGGTATCGGTGAGGTAATGGCATAATTTTATCTTCGTCACAATCAAACCTCGAGATTCGGGCTCTACCCACGTTGCATGTCTAGAAACGCACTTCTGACATAACATATACACCTTTTTGGTTGCTTATACTTTCCTAGGCCAGTAAGCGCGTAGTCGTAAGATAACTCCCGGGTTTCGACATACGAAGAAGCCAAAGAATGTATGAAGCTAAAGAAGCGAGCTTGATTGACAGTTTGAATGACACCTGCTTCACTATCCCGAACGATGGATAAAACTGGTATGACCGTGCCGAATCTGAGATGGTAACTACTGATAAAGGTAAATATGGTTCTAAATTATGTTCGCGGAGTAACTTGTGTGAACGCCTTTGGCACTCTGCCCCTATCTGCCTAATTAGCTCATGAACGCGTGTGCCTTGCACCAACACTGCACAATATGGTGTTTAAAGCCCACTTATGCGGTCCCACGATCCAATTAAGTGAACCCACACACCTGGAAAGGACAACTCGTAACGACAATATTAATGGATCCTCAGTGAGCGTGAATCCGCATGAATGAACCGAGGTCCACCTGCAAAACTGTATTAGCGAGATTGAAGCTTTTTGTATTGTAATATCATCAACATGGTCACATGCGGCCTATTGTTAGACGTCTCTCACGGCTGACACACTGCTCCATTCTTATGCTTCTAGATCCCCGCGACTTCTAAAATGGAACAG
>QFEO01000933.1:0-14127 GCA_003316615.1 Amanita pseudoporphyria
TCGGACTTAGGTGGGGGAGTGTAAAGCCCTCAAAATCATTCATCTCAGAGAAGAAATCATGGCCATACACCATTCGTGGGGACATCCAGGCGTAGCAAAATCATTGGAACTCATAACAAGAGGATTCTGGTGGCCAAGGTTAAAAGAAGATTTGGAAGCATATGTAAAAGGATGCAGGACATGTCAAGTTGCCAAGCCAGACAGACAACCAAGAGCCGCTCCACTAAACCCAAACAAAATCCCTGATGAGCCATGGGAGGTGATATCAATGGACCTAATAGGACCCCTACCGGATTCAAAAGGACATGACATGATCTTTGTGATAGTCAACCAACTCACCAAAATGTCATATTTCCTACCAACGCACAGAGCCCTAACGTCACAAGGAGTAGCGGCATTGTTTAGAGACCATATCTTCAGGAGCCACGGAATACCTAAGAAGATAATAAGTGATCAGGGACTGCAATTCGTGTCTAACTTTATGACCGAATTCTACAGGATGCTAGGTATACAAGGGAACCTGTCAACAGCATACCACCCACAGACGGATGGGCAAACGGAACGAGTCAACCAAGAAGTCAAGACATTCCTCACCATGTTTGTTGACCACAAAAAGGTCGACTGGGCAGAATGGCTACCAGTAGCACAGTTTTGTTACAATGACAGGCAACACTTGGCCATGGGATACTCTCCATTCTGGATGAATTATGGTTTTCACCCACGAAAAGGATTACCAATGCAAGGACAACGACGCTCCCCCTTTGTAACCCAGTTCCTCAACGAAATGATGGAAACCAGAGAAAAGGTGTCCAAGGCACTAGAAAAAGCAGCTCGCATCCATGAAAAAACAGTACGACAAACATATGCGTCCGTCCAGAGAGTATAAACCAGGAGATAAGGTCTTCCTCAGCACCGAGAATTTACCATCCACCGCCAAAATCAAAAAGTTTGATGATAAGTTTGCCGGATCATTTGAAATCGTAGAAAAGGTCAACGCAGGGTCATACCGATTAAAAATCCCTATGTCATGGAAGGTGTACAACGTATTCAATGAACGTCTTCTTAAGCCGTACCACAAGCCACAATTCCCTCATCAAAAGGAAAAGGAAACATTGCATCTAGAGGAGACCTCTAGAGAACAAGAAACCACTGGAGAATATGAAGTCAAGTCCATCTTAGACAGCTGAGTCAGTAGTAAAGGGCATAAATGTCTAGAATATCTAGTCAAATGGAAAGGATATCCTTTGGAAGACGCCACTTGGGAACCGGCATCCAACTTAAAAAACGCAGAAACCCTAGTAAAGGATTTCCACAAACGAAAGCCAGCCGCCCCTCGACGCTTAGACATACCCGCAGAAGATTTCCAACGCTATGAGAACCATACTGAACCTAAAGTACCCAAGAAGCTCTTCGGTTGGGAAGATGGAAAGTTCGAACCCGATTACCTTGCAAATCTTGAGTGCAAATGGCAAAAATGGAAAGGAACTCCTTTATTAGAGAGAGGGCACGCTGGCGTATATAAAGAATTTCAACCTCCATTACAGTTGACCCTCAAGCGAAACCCGGATGGAACCATATGGGATGGAAAGAAATCATCATCGCCATGTACAAAACATTCTCGAGGACAAGAACCTTGGAGAGGGGGTGATGTTACGAACCCAGACATTTCCTATGGACTTAACGATGGATTGTACTCCAATCCCCATTATAGCAGTTGGTCATGGTTAGTGACTCGTGACTTTGGATGAGGTTCGTCGCCATTTATGTTATAACGGAGAACACTTAGTATTACTTGGACTAACAGGACTTGCAGTTCCACAACAAGCCCAGCGTCAACAAGTGTCAAATACCAAATGTATAGCTCAAGGAACTCACGTACTATGACCAAGTATACGAGTGTGAGGATTAAGAGATGCAGCATGATTCAACGATCAGCCTTGAGTGCAATGTAGAGGTAAACGATCTAGATTGATAACAACCTAAGTCGAACTTAGGTTCTACTACTGTACATTGGGGTCCTTATATACTAATGAGGAGTCGCGCATAATAGAAACAAAGAGAACATAAGAACGCGTCAACAAGACCGCATGTTAGTAAATGATGAAGTCATATGGAAGGTGATGGAAGGAAGTGACGTATGGGTGATGTCATAACTACGTCAGAAGTAAGAATAGAGGTCCGTCGGAGTCCGAGGAGATAAACAGTGAAAAAGTAAAAGTACATACAACAACGTCCAGAACTCGTATAGTTGTAACAGTTTACATGCAACATGCGACTCACACATGTTAACGATTGTATATGTTTACTTTACCCTGTACCCGTAGTATATAAGTGTAGTAGCTAGAAGGCGATCCCCACTTTCGTGGTCGTCTCTGCACTATCATCATCTTTGGTTTCCCTTGTGTAGGGTTTGCAGCCAGAGACTCTGTGTGAGCCTGGGGGAGACTTGCGCCTTCTGACAGAGATGCACAAGCCTATGTGCAGGAATTTCAGACCTATGCAATGAACTTGGGAATGGATCAGGTCACCTTATGAGAAATGTATAAAGAAGGACTAAACTTTGGGTTACAATGAAGAATATTGGAAATGGATGCAGTCCCTGCAACATATGAAGACTGGGTCCAGGTGTCTCAACAATTAGACAAGCAATGGAGACAGGCCAAGGCAGAAGAAACATACTATAAGCAAAGAGCAGGAAGAGGGACACAAGGAGGTGGTGGCAACCAAAAAACCCAGCACACATCCAATATGCAACAACCTAAGCTACCTGTGAATAGCACCAATCAACTGCAACCCTACCAAGGAAACCAAAATCAATTCCAATCACAGCAATGACCTGCAAACAATTATCAACAGAGGCCTCAGGGCAATCCAAACCCAGGAATACAAGGGGGACAAGGAGCACCCATGGATATTGACAGAAATCGACAACCACCTATGAGGTGCTATAAGTGTGGAAAGATGGGGCATATAGCAAGAAATTGCTTATCAACATTAGATGTGTGCACAATGACATATGAAGAAATGAAGGAGCATTTCGACAAGCCTAATGAAGTCAAACAAGCCACAGAGCAGGGAAAAGAAGAAGAGAGTCAGTCAAGCCTCAACTGAACTCTCAAAATAGGTATTTGGAATTGGACATGGACAACATTATAGAATCAGATAGTGAGACTTTAGTCTCCTCATCAGAGGCATCCTTTGGGGATTGCAACCTAAAGTGCAGTCACACAAGAACCCAAGTGACACTTAACTCCTCTAAAAAATCCAATAAAAAATGATTGTCCACTGAAAAACTGAGGCACTTTATTAGAGCTGTAGTAATATCAGGAGAAGTAACCATGGATGTAATAATCAAGATGCCAGATACACATTGACAGCTCAAAGTCACAGCATTACTAGATTCACAAGCAACAGGAATGTTTATCAATCCATGCTGGGTCAAGGAAAACAAAATAAAACTAGAAAACTTGAAAAACCCATACCAGTCCAAAATGTGGATGGTACTATGAATCAAGGAGGAAATATAACAAGGGAAATGGATGTGATCATGCACTATCAAGGGCACCCCAAACTAGCAACCTTTGAAGTTTGCAACTTAGGAAAAGCAGATATGATTATCAGATCTACATGGTTACAGAAGCATAATCCTGATGTTAATTGGATTACCAGAGAAGTAAAGTTGGAAAGATGCCCTAGATCTTGTGGATTCAGGAAAAAGGAATTCACAAAGGAGAAGCAGATAGAATGGAGGAAAGCACAAAGATGGGAACTAATGAACTATTTATACAAAAAGGAAAGAGAAGCCAATTTTGCATTCTGGTTGGAAGAGAAATGAAATGAAGACAAGGATTTAACATGGTTCAAGGAAATAAAACACCCCCAATACTACCACAATGATAAATACCCCTTCATTCCTCTCAACTATATCAACAAAGCCCTGGAGAAAGTACACCCAAGACAAGGAAGTCAAGGAAGCATAGCAAAGATGAAACAATGGATTGGGGCAGCAGACATTAGCACTGTACCATCCATCTTCCACCAATATTTATCAGTGTTCGAGAAACAAGCATTGGAAAGGATGCCTACATGCAAACCTTGGGACCATGTGATTGAACTAAAAGAAGGATTTACACCAAAAAAAGGGAAGGTGTATCCATTATTGCCAGATGAACAGCACAAAGTACAGGAATTTTTAGCAGACCAGCTAAAAAAGGGATATATCCACCCCTCTAAATCACCACAGATGTCCCCTGTATTCTTTATAGCAAAAAAAGACAGAAAGAAGCGAATGGTTCAGGACTACAGACACATTAATGAAGGAACAATTAAGAATAACTACCTGCTGCCGTTGATCTCAGAATTAGTGGGTAAAGCTGGGGAAGCCAAAGTCTTCACAAAAATGGACCTTTGATGGGGATATAACAATGTCTGGATCAAAGAAGGGGACAAGTGGAAAGCAGCATTTACTACATTCCAAGGTGCCTATGAGCCATTGGTAATGTACTTTGGATTAACCAATTCACCAGCAACCTTCCAAACAATGGTGAACAATCTATTCAAAGACATGATTGATACTGGCAAAGTAATAATCTATATTGATGACATATTGGTATTTACCAAAATGGAAGGAGGCTACAATGAGATAGTAGCAGAAGTCCTGAAGAGGCTAAAAGAAAATGACTTATTCCTTAAACCTGAAAAATGTGAATGGCAAGTTCAAGAAGTAGAATTTCTAGGGGTAATCTTAAGTCCAGAAGGGATATGCATGGACCTGAAAAAGGTAGAGGCTATACTTAACTGGCCTCAACCCCAATCAGTCAAAGATGTCCAGTGCTTCATGGGTTTAGCAAATTACTATTGGAGATTCATTGAAGGCTTCACAAAAATCACAATGGCATTACATGCACTGGTAATGAAAGACAAGCAATGGGAATGGACAGCACAGGCTGAACAGGCTTTCCAGGTTTTAAAACAAAGATTTACCATGGCCCCTTTACTAGTTACACTGGATGAACACCACCCATTGTGTATTGAGTTGGATGCTTCCAATTATGCCACTGGAGGAATCTTGTCTATGCTATGTGATGATGGTAAATGGTGCCCAGTGGCATTCCTTTCAAAAGCTCTCAATGAAACAGAATGCAATTATGATGTCAACAATAAGGAAATGTTGGGCATTATGTGATGTTTAGAGGCTTGGTGCCATCACTTGGAAGGTGCCCCACTCCAGTTTACAATATGGACAGATCATAAAAACCTTGAATATTTCATGAAAGCAAAGAAACTTAACTGCAGGCAGGCCCAATGGGGGCTTTATCTTTCCCACTTTGACTTTGTTTTAGAACATAAAGTGGGTGTGACAATGACAAAGGTGGACACTCTGTCCAGGAGGCCGGATCTTAAGGAGGGGATGGCCTTGGATAACAAGGACATGATACTGCTTAAACTGGAATTTTTCAAAATCACAGCACTACAACAAGGTCATTTACTAATAGCCTCAGAAGAACAAAATCTGTTAATGGAAATACAAAAAACAATGACATGGGAGGAGCCAGTACAAAAAGCAGTAGCAGCAATGAAAGAGGTGGGAATAAAGAGAATGGACAATAATGAGTGGACATTGGAGCAAGGGCTGGTATTGAAACATGGAAAAGTCTATGTGCCAGACAACAAAGACCTCCAAATGAAAATTGTTCAATTACATCATGATACCCAAATAGTGGGCCACCTGGGTCAATGGAAAACTACAGAGTTAGTTACTAGGAATTATTGGTGGCCAGGGGTAACAGTTGACATAAAGAAATATGTGCAAGCCTGCAATCATTGCCAAAGGATGAAAACCCACCCAGAGCCACTGGCAGGAAAATTAAGACCCAACGAAGCACCAAGCAAACCATGGACCCATCTAACCATGGATTTTGTCATAAAATTGCCACCATCCAAAGGACATGACGCCATATTAGTGGTATGCAACAGGTTAACCAAAATGACCCATTTCATCCCAACAATGGAAGCCACATCAGCACTAGGGCTAGCAATGCTATTTTGAGATACATAATGTGTGGAAACACCATGGATTACCCAAGTCAATAATATCAGACTGAGGACCACAGTTCACAGTGTCAATGACAAAGGAATTAAACAAGCTATTGGGAATCCAAACCAAGTTATCTACAGCCTATCATCCACAAACAGATGGGCAGACAGAACAAATGAACCAGGATTTGGAAAAATATCTAAGAATGTTTGTAGATAGAAGGCAAGAAGACTGGGCCAAATGGCTGGCTCTTGCAGAATTTGTGTACAATAACCAAGTCCACACCTCTACACAGCAATCCCCTTTCTTCATGAACCAAGGAAGACATCCCTGAATGGGAATTGACATCTGAAGGGAAGGGAAGGGAAGCATCGAGCAGCTCAGGAATTTGTGGAAACTATGAAACAGGTACATGAAGAAGCCCAAGCAGCATTAGTAAGATCACAGGAAGTGATGAAGCAAAACACCGACTGACATTGGAGTGTGGCCCCTGAGTATAGAGAAGGAGATAAAGTGTGGTTATCCTTCAAAAATATCCAATTATGTGATAGACCCACAAGGAAGTTAGCAGAATGATGGATAGGGCCTTACCCTATCAAGAAAGTAATATCTGACAATGCCATAGAACTGGACCTACCCTTCAGCCAGAACATTCACCTGGTTGTGAACATGTCACAAATATGGCCCTATGTAAAACTGCTAAGAGGGCAAAAAGTGGCCCTGCCACCACCAATAGAAATACTAGGTAATGAAGAATACAAGGTGGAAGAAGTTATCAATTCATGGTTACACTGTGGAAAATTGGAATACTTGGTGCAATGGAAAGGGCACACCAAGGACAGTAACACATGGGAACCAGCCTGAAATCTATCACACACAAAAGCCAAAGTGAAGGCTTTCCATCAGAAGTACCCCATGGCCATACATTACATTCAAGCGACAGAAATGAAAGAAATCCCCTTTAGGCCATATGAAAATTACACAGACCCCAATGTGTGGGAAAAAAGGTGGATTTGATGGAAGGGCAAAGGGTTAATGATGGATGTAGAGCTGCGCAAAGTAGGCCATGAGGAAGACATGAGTCAGACTCAAAAGGATGATGGGGCAACTAAAATCACATAAAAAAATGCCCCACCCTCTGCATCAACATTGTTCCAAATCACCACTACTAGCTTCTTCACTACACCCTCAGGGAGGTAGCAATCTCATTGACCTGGTACAACAATGCCAAAAATCTCAGCATATTCGACTACAGACATTGGACCCTCACTGCCAACAATGACTACCCACTCCAGACCCTCCTACCTTACCACACCCTTCTGATGATGAATTCAACCCCAACAACATAGAGATGCCTTCCCCTTCCTCCACATGCATTCCCCCTCTGGTGACTAACTGCGGAACAATGGAGCAAATGATGGATGTTCATCAGGTGATTTCTGGATTACTCCACCACAAGTCATTTGTCACACTCAATGTCACATCCCAACCACCTGTGCTGATGACCCAGCAGGAGATGAACAAGTGGACCTGAGAGTATGAGATGCATCAAACATTATTGGATAATGTTAAGGATAACATTAAGCTGTTGAATGATTTAAAGTGTGGTGGGCCCATCCCTTCCTTTCTGACAGCTGTGGGACCCCAGAACTATGTTGATGATGAAGTACATGCACTGGCCACAGGTTGGACCATTTAAACACAGGAGTCCTGAGCATGACTATAAACTCCTCCCCCCACCTAGACCTTGCACCCCAAGCCTTACATCAACTTTCATCCCCATCCCTGTTCATCACCACCTTCTTGCCATTTTATCAGAATGGTCAAGGCATGCTGTACATCTTGCCAAACCCTTCCCTTGGCAGCCTTCTTGGAACTCCCCTTGCCTTCTCCTCCATCACATCCTCCCCCAACATCCAACTTCTGACTCCACTACTCCCCCAGCATAGCTGTATGGGTGGACCAACTCAACAGCAGACATTCCTGGAAGCAAGTGCCTATGCATCTGAAGAGAGCTCTGTGTCAGGTGGAATATATGCACTGTAAATGGATTTCTGGGTTTGCAGAGGTTGACAGAGTAACCTTTTATTAGTACCAGTGGACTATTATCGCTGTGGATGCCTTATCACACTCCACCTGCTTTGCAGAAAAACAAGATTGGACTACAGATATGTTTTTTCTCATTTTACTTTTTCTTGTCACTACTTTTGTTATTCTCAGAGAGAATACCTCTAGAGAGGGGGTGATGTTATGAATGAATACTTTTGTTACCAGTCACATGTTATGTTCCCACCTTCATATACATATGTTTGCCTTGTTCCATTTACTTACTCATCATTCTGGACTATTCTATGCATGACTCATATGAACTATAATTAGTATCATGTAAAATGTATATAAACCCCAATATAACACTAAGGGAACTCAGTTGAGTTCTCTTAGGGTTTCCCCTCAGTCAACTTATAATTGTCACAATTAGACTCTCTCTCCTCCACTCTTCTCTCTCTCATAGTTCTACACAGACTTAAGCTCTATCTTCAGAGTTACTACCAGAACTCTCAGTGTTGTGACACACAGCCTGAGGTGGTTCTAACAGAAACATGTTGGAAAGGATTTTTACTATGGGAGAGGTGTTCCTGTAGTAGCAGGATATTGCCCCTACTCTTTGTCATTGCTGAAGACATAAATAAACCCTGAGCCTAACATCAGCATCCAGTGTGCTAAATGGACCACTAAGTAATTTACCTCACTCTTTTGGGCTTGCATAATCCAACCATGTACAAGATGGGTTACATCCTTTCTTTCCTCCTTTATCTGCATAGTACCCTTTGACCTATACCTCATAGCCCTGGGATTAAGTCAGCACTTTACACTCCCCCACACATTCCACATGAGTTGTATATACTCTACTAACATTGTTTGGAAGCATTTTTAGGCACTGATAGGATATGCGATAGTGTGTTACAAGTCTCACATACAATATTTGCATTGTTTAGAAGCAATTTTCAGGCACAGATAGGATATGTGACAGTGTGTTACAAGTATACATGTCACATACAATGTTGGTGTTGTTTGATAGCATTTTTTCAGGCACTGATAAGATCTGTGACAGTGTGTTACACATGTACATGTCACAAACAATATTAGTATTGTTTGGAAGCATTTTTCAGGGACTGATAAGATATGTGGTGATGCATTACACATGTACATGTGTAACACACTGTTTTGTATCTTATCAGTCCCTGAAAAATGCTGCCAAACAATACTAACATTGTATGATGTGTAACACAGTGTCACAGATCTTATCAGTCCCTGAAAAATGCTGTGAAACAATACTAATATTGTTTGTGACATGTATGTGTAACACACTGTCACATATCTTATCAGTGCCTGAAAAGTGCTACATTACTACATATCTTATCAGTCCCTGAAAAATGCTTCCAAACAATACTGATATTGTTTGTGACATGTACATGTGTAACACACTGTCACATATCTTATCAGTCCCTGAAAAATGCTGTCAAACAATACTAATATTGTTTGTGACATGTACATGTGTAACACATTACTACATATCTTATCAGTCTCTGAAAAATGCTTCCAAACAATATTAATATATTGTATGTGACATGTATACTTGTAACATGCTGTCACACATCCTATCAGTACCTGAAAGCATGTGATGGTTGGAATGGGGGGTGGTGTTGATAACAGGTAGAGGCAATTGTCACATATAGTCACATACATAAGGATGGGTAATGGTTGTGACATTGTGTGACAGAGCAAACATAACCAAATGCATCCATGTGGACTCCCTATAATTTTTTTAGTGTGGATTCCTTGTATTCCTTGCACTCCTTGTGGAGTATATGTGGAATCCAGGCTCTCACCAGCCATTTTTTGTGTGGATTCCACATGGAATCCACATGGAATATGTGGGGGAGTGTAAAGACCTCAATTAAGTTCACCTTCTGACCATTCATGACAAATTCCAGGCTCATCTCTATGGGGCTGAATTACTGAACATAGGCTTCATGTCTCAATATGGAACAGTTTAAGGAGTGAATCCTGTACTAAGTTCACCCAAAATAGAGTTTTCAAAGAAATACTCACTGCAATGCCATCATTTACCACTTGCCTGCCATGGGAAAGTCCCTCCTCTAAGTCTTTATCTGTCCTATTCTCATACTGCACTGAGAAATCACCATCTAGCTGAATTATAGGTTTGATGGTCTGGCTTTTATCAGATTTAACAACAGATGTAAAGACAGAAGTGCTCACCATATCATCTTCCCACCTAACACCAAAATAAAAGAATAATGGCTTCCCATCCCTGTCATAATACTGTGCAGTGAATGGGTGACTAGGATAGTCAATTCCCTGCAATTGGGAGCAAATAACCTCAAATTTGTTTCTCAACTGAGAGTTCCTCTCATTGATCTCCTTTCTGAGTTCAATGTGAGAGAAAGGAAGTTGATGCCTGTCTGCAAAGTCTAAAAAATCCTTGCATCTCCTTTCTGCAATCCTGAGGGTGGTTTTGAGGCAGTCCTCAGAACTCCCTTCCATAGAATAACAAGTGGCCAATGCCTCTTTTGGTGTCAGTTTAGACTTTGGCATCCTGAATATGGCTGGGTAAAATGAACATGAGGCACAAAAGAAACTTCACTAGAATTTGACACTCACTTGTAAATAGATAGTGGTTTGTTTACTGGGATGTTTACTATTGAACAACCATCTACATACATAAGTAAACCCTAATAATCTTGTATTCATTTTAATAAAATTATATTATATACTTTAATAGTCAATATTTATTAAATAAGCATCTATATAAGTATTACATCATTACTTATGATGTTCTCTGTTGTCATGTCCAGATTAGTATATGAACACCTGTAACTCTGACAAAATGAGTCCAATTAGACTTGGTCTGATGTGTCTAAAAATACTCAACTTCTGTCATATATTGTTGATTATGTAACAGATCTCTGATAAATAAACCTTGCTTACTAAGCTTGTTTGGTTGTTGTGTTGTTGTGTTTACAACTGTTGAAATATGGGTGAGGAAACTTAGGAGGTACAGTGAAAATGTCCCTCCTTCTATACTGTATTATGGCACACAGACCATCTGGCAAAGAGCCCAGTCATGTGATACTGGTAACTAATAATAGGTACAGTGACTGCATTGCTGTGGATGGCTGTGCACTGCTGCTAATAATATATGCTGACTAATCATTCTAGATCCTTCTAGATCACCAGCTTATCTAATCTATAAAATCATATCTAATCTATCTATGAATCATATCTTATCCACCAGCACATCTGGCATTGACATTGCAGAGTACAAACCCTTTATTGACCAGGTTATCAAAGTCATCACTGAAGAGAAGGTGAATCACACCCTTGGCCTCATTGCATTCCTGGACAAGGACTCTGATGATGCCTTCTCTGAGTTTGAGTTGCCAGAGCTCTATACCACAGTTGTGGTTCCCCAATCCCTCCTACTCTCTGCTGGTGTCATGAAGGATATACCTACAAACTGGAAGGCTCCATGCAGATCTGGTCCCATGGCAAGTGTTGCTGCTTATTGCAAGAGTAGGTTGGGTCAACATGTTAAGGTTAAGGGCTACTGCCAGAGATGTACATCTGGGCATACAACAGTGAACCCAATCAGGCCCAAAGGCACCCCCAGCTACAATTCTGAGATGACCTTCAAGCCTGGAAGTGCTATTGCTTGAGTTGTTCTTGAAGTCCAGTCTAGAGTGGAAATTGCAGCATACAGGCATTAAATACTGGTCAAAAAGAGTAGATTCTCCCCACTTCCACCCATACATGTTTACCATCCAATTGAAAAATTTAACCAAGTACAGAGGCAATGTATTTGATATCATGTAGTACCATAATGTATATTTCACTCCAAGTTCACACCAAAATGTTTCATACAATCACAGGTTATTGATGATTTTGACAATAACTTCCAAATGCCTTGACTCTTCTCTGTGACAAATGTACCTTTGACAAGTGCATCCTTCAGTCATGAGTGTTCATGTCACCTGGACATTTGCCTTGACTGATATTTTTGCTCAGAGAACATGTTAGATCTATCTCAAACTTGGTGTTCATGATGAATAAATGTTGGGGATAATTAGAATTTACAGTGAAACATCAGAAAAAAAAAGTATAAATGGGATTCAAACTATGGACATGAAATTGTTCCTCATTGTAGACTATCATATAGCAAAGTGTGTGTTACATGACATCCTTATGGATCATATGTGGCAGCTCAATTTAACCTGATCAAGACATAAATGTGGAATGTCCCTCATGTCTGTCATTCTATTATGACTTCCTATGATGCTAGTTGTCACTGTTTCTCTCAATTGAGGACTTGGAAGCTTACTGTGTCATGCTCACAAGGGATGCACTTTACATCATTGTTCTTAATGTTTGTGGTCATCTATCCTGTCAGATCATTTATCAGCCTTTCTTTGTCCATTTTAATCTCCTGTGGAAGAGTACTGAATGAAGAAGCATAACAATGTAAAAGATCAACACACAGGTTGGCCAAAGCATGATAGTGTACATTGGATTCAGCTCAGACCAATGATGGTCAATTTCCATACATGATCCCAGAACAGTGTGGCTAGTCCTACTGCTGTTGTTGCTTTGGTTGTAGGAATAAAACAAGTCATTTTGGACATTTGATTGCATATGACTAGTATGGCATTGTGCCCCCTTTGAGGGGGGTAATTTGACTATGAAATCCATTGTTAGATGCTTCCAAGGTTCTTTTGGTGCTTCATTTGGCATGATTTTCCCTGTGGGAGGCACTGGTACTGTTTTCATTCTTTGGCACTTGTCACACACTTGTACATATTTTTTAGCATCTATCATGATCCCAGACCACCAGTAGTTCCTTGTAATTAATTTGGTGGTTTTCCATTGTCCCGGGTGTCCTGTTATGGGGGTGTTGTGGTGTAGACAAATTACTTCCATCTGCAGATTCTCATCTTTTGGTACATACACCTTCCCTTCTTTCAGTATCAGACCTTGCTCCATTTACCATTTGTGATTTACCATTTTCTTTATCCCAGCTTCCTTCATTGCTTTTACTGCTACTGAGTGGGTTCATCCCAATGTGTTGCTTTTCTGATTTTTGTCAATAATCCCTGCTCTTCTCCTGCTATGAGAAGATGGCCCTGCTTTAGTGCTGCAATTTTGAAAAATTTGGGTTTGAGCAGTGTGACATCCTTGTTGTCTGCTTCCATCCCCTTCTTATGATTTGTCCTCCTGGACAGAGCATCAGCTTTAGTCATAGTGATGCCCACTTGATGTTCCAGCATGAAATTAAAATGAGACAAAAACAAAGGCCAGTGTGCCTGACATCAATTCATTTTTTTGGTGGACATGAAATATTCCAGATTTTTATGATTGGTCCAAATTGTAAATGGTAACAGGGTGCCTTATAGATGATGGTGCCAAGTGTTGAGGCAACACATAATTCCTAACATTTCTTTATCATGGATGTTATAATTGTGCTCCATGGAATTGTGGAGGTCTTTATGCTTAGCCACATATTCCAAGCAGAATCCACACAGATTCTGACCCATTCCTAGGACTCCACTGGGAGTGTCCTAGTAGTCCTAGTGTCATTAGGAATTGCTAGGAATCACCAAAATAACAGGGTGGGATTCCCAGTGTAGTCCCAGTGCATTCCCAATGAATCCATTCCTAGTGCAAGGAACTAGGAATCCAATGGGATTCCCAGTGATCAGTGGTGTCACAGTGTGACTTATAACAGTCACTTGCATCAATTGCCATACCTAGCACCTACATCTACTACATGTGTGACTAACTTGTGTCACATACAATAGTAGCATTATTTGTAAGCATTTTTCAGGCACCAATAGGACATGTGACAGTATGTTACAACATATGTCACATGCACCTGTAACTCCAACAAAACTAGTCTAATTAGACTTGGTCTGATGCACCCTTGCCAAATCTAGTTAGATGGGGTTTATTCATTTTAGGGCTTCTTCCAATAAACCTGCAAATAAGTAAACATAACTTTGATAATACTAAGTCCT
>QFEO01000942.1:0-17321 GCA_003316615.1 Amanita pseudoporphyria
CCGCTTTGACCTTGTTCAGGTCGCGTTGCTCGATGGGGGAAGCAAACGCGGCGAGGGTCAAAGAAGCGACGACGAAGAAAGTAGATGAGAATTTGACCATTGCGTCTAAGATGCTGGGTGAAGGCGTTGGAAGGCTGAGGGCATTTCACCAGCTTTTATACCCAAGGGGTCAAGGTAGACTCGTGGTCAGCTGGTAGTGCACGACATGGAGCTTGCAAGCGTACAGCTGCAAAGGTAGTAATTCATTGACTGAGGAAGAACACAGGTCGATGTTGGTATTGCCATCTTGATCAGCGTTGAGCTATTTGCGCTCAAAGAGGAGATTAAAGGCAATACCAGGCCACCTACACAAGTACGAATGCGAGCTACACATGGTCAGCTGGTTCCAATCAAGAGTTACACTTTGTAATAAGGCATATTATCTTGCCTCGATTGTGAGCGTACCATCGTCTGAATACTAAAGTCTCCTGCAAGCTGCAAGTAATTAGCAGATTCAAAACCATATACGATAGAATCAAGTCTGATCGTGGATCCTTGTGATGGAGAATCATTGATATCGTAAACAGGTGCAAACATACTCCAGCACCAAGGCCCGCCTGCATCGGCGTCAAAGGATATGCATTAATTGAGCTGCTCCGAGCATGTCAGAGTGAGGGGTCGCGTTTACTGAAGACGTTACGTTCATAATCAGGCCAAATCCTGGCACCGGAGCGTCTCAACTTGGGATTGGAGGGTCCGACGAAATGCAGTGTCTGGACTAGAATAACGCATGTTCACCCTACTCCGACACTCGCAATTTACATTATCTCGAGATGACCGTACGGCGCTAAGATCCAAATAGCATATTGCGAGCGCGAAAACCCAACTCAGGTCTGAAGGGGCAAGAGTCTGGTACTGGGATCCGAACAAGCACTGATTTCCATGTTCCGTATGAATGATTGAGCCTAACTAGGTTTTGGATGGTATTTTGTGGTTGCCTGCCTAAAAGTTGACGCGTTTCTCTAAATCTGGCTTTGGATCTTCTCTGTGGTAAATTTCACTACCAGCGGCAACGATTCCGTGATCCCCAAGACAGGGCTGTCCGCCAGATCGTGTTTGTTTGAATTGGTGACAATATGGGAGAGTAGAGTGTTCTTAGATAAAGCCACATGTTGTACGATATGGTTTAAAGTTACGAAGCTTTCGGACGGGCGTGAGAATCTGCTCATCTCGTATTGGTTTTGTCACTACAGGAATAATCAAGCCCACAAAACGTTGGCGACGGCCATGCCGTTGCGCATCATACGCGTGCCGAAACCTGGAGTCAAGAAAGATGATGTACTGAGGATTGCTGTTGCAACATCGGCGCTCACGAAGGAACTGAGCAGTTTGTCCCTGTTCCCACCCGTTGTTGCAGCAGCTTCCGTATTACTGCTCATCCTTCAAACAATCCAGGTATAGCATACAGCTTTCACTAATACAAACAGCCTTTCTTAGTTGTTATGCTGATTGCGTTGACTAGAATATCGAAGTCAGTGTCTGGTTTCGTGTGTTGTCTTCGTATTTAACGCAAACCTTTGCAAGAATAACAAAAAGGCATGCATGGGGTGCGTAGTTCATTCCACGAGTCATAGTACTTTGACCAGTGACGGGGGTCGAATGTCAGTCTGGCACACCGCTGCGCGCAAATATTACTCGACCTCAATGACATCATGCAGGACAGGTGGCACACTACGCCACCTTCGCTTCTAAGAAACCTGGAAAAATACACAGAGTACGCTCCTGTCGCGTGTCATGTGTCAAGCAACCTTATTCCGTATTTATTGGACGCAGAACACTTGAGTCGATCCATATGTTCATGAAAGCGCAAGGGAAAGAAAGTTGGGCCAAACACTTCCTTCGGAGGGCATCCATTGAAGCAGCACTTGCTGATTTTGACAAGAAGCTTAGTGATGCAGCACAAATGTTTCAAGTTTGTCCTCTAGGAACGTGTATTAAATCGTATATTAACGAGAAACGGTCTAGATAGCTATGTTGATTGACATAACCCATATGGTTTCATCCGGAATGGCGGACGTGCCGGATGCAGGGCAGTTCAAACTCGAGACTTCTTTAAAAGATGAGTTGGATTCGGAGCAACTCCCCGCTTATAGGTCGAGACAAAATACGCTCGATGAACATGCCCTTCCATTGTCACCAAACGCTCCGACCAGTAGCGATAGCACGGTAACATCCGAATTGAATGGCGCCGATGACGCTCAAGACGCAGACGAAGTTCTAATATCAGAAACTGTCCTTGAAGACCATGGGGTAAGGATATCGCTATTTGTTGTGCTGTTTTCCTGTCTCAACGTAAATGCCACACAGTTCCGGAGGTATCATTCGTCTGAAGTTAGACTCAATCAGCGCTCGAAGATTAAAACCGGCTGGTGGTCTGATACAGCTTCTGCAGACGTCGGTGGCCAATCGTCACTCGTTAAATTTTATGAAGGAACATCAAAGAACCAAGCGCTCAAGGTGAGTATTATTCTCCGAGGTTTTCACCTGTTATTGATTAAAGTAGAGTTGGCTGCATGACGTTCGAATGTTGCAGAATATTTTGTTCGTTTGGTCTCGCCGATCGGGACCAGCCAAGCATTGACCACAAGCTTAGCCATCCAAATCTTCCCCACATGACTGGGTATTCGAATGAACACTCGCCAACTCCGTTCATTCTGCTCTCTGATGGTGCGTTTTGATACTATATCTAGAATGACTTAGATCTGAAAGCCCCCAGTACGAACGAACGCTCCTGACAAGATCTTGAATTATACCCTGAAGAGTGAAGGCGTGGCTGCATGCTTAAATTTACTTGCGCATTATGTATGCCAATTCTTCTGGATAATGACTCAGGATCTAAATATAAAGTCAGTATAGTGATATTACGGTGGGCCATTCTTTATTTTCGGAGAATACGAATTGTAATTTGCCTTTGTATAGGATGCGTCTTCATACCTGCAGCGTCAGCTCAACCTATCAGACAATCAACTACAAGATTTTGTGGAAGTGCGTAACCGTTATTGAATCCTGATTTACCTAAGCGAGCATCACGCAGAAATCCGACTTCAGAGTCACCGGATCAAAGTCAATCATAATGGGTCTACCACCAGCTAGGGAAGGCAACTGGTTATCATGGCGAAATTATAACCTTTCATACTCGTTAGTGCAGGCAACCATGAATGTGAGCTAGCTGCACCTTGCTTTTTTTTGCCTGATTTTGATTGTACGTACCCCCTTTTCAAGATGCTCCCCGGAAGAGGAACGGTCCAATCCAAGCTAGAACACTATCAAGGTCTTGTCCAGCGTGTCCAGTCATTTCAATTACTTATACTCTTCTAGATATAGTAGCCGACGATGATCCTCTGAAGGTCGCCCACCTCATATCGCTCGCGAGGGGTTTACTCTCTCCAAGTGGGTCCTCTTCAGCGGTCCCACTTGCGACCAAACTCCTTGAGAGTGACGACGATCTTGAATATTTCAATGATAGCCCAAAGATCACCATGAGAAAATTGAGGCAGCTGGCCCTTCAAGCAGACATTCATAACTTTTTCTGGACCGAGATGTCTGCTATTCCACCACATAAGTTCATTGTTGGCGACTTTGGATATGTTCCTAAAGACAAGGCCTTCGCAAATTTCGTCAAGTTAGGAAACATATATTCGGATAAACTTGCGAATATTCCCATCACAGCTCGTGCGTACGGATCCCAGTTTTGCTGGGAAGACCGACCAATACAACATGTGGAAATGCAGAGTTTTTGCCTGCCCGGCGATGTTTATTGGTAGGTAGATTAAACATCTCACTCGGTGCACACTTCACGCTGGTATACCACCTCTAGTTGGCCAATGTCTGTGCCTTTTGGCGCTCAAATTGACTGCCAAATAGAACACAGTGAACGTATGGGCGATGTTAACGAAGCTTGGAATTTTCTGACCAAACACGCGAAGCAACTCGCCGAAAAGTTTAACATTGCGGCGGAAGACTTGACACTCGGTATGTTTCCATGTTAATTTTCGTGGGCTAGACAAGAGTTACAACCCGCACTTTTAAGTAACGACCGCTGGAACTAACCAAAACTTCTACATAAGAGACTTTGGAAATCAAGTTGCCAACAAATCGATGCACTCGATGCCCATGATGCAGTTCCACCGGCCCCACGCATTTATGAGCCAGAACCAGAGCTCAATCACCATACCAACGATTATGTATCTAATAACGTCCGCACGTCCGGATCATCAGCCCTACTGGAGTCATCAACCTATGCATGTCCCTCACACGCCACAGCCAAAAGTCAAGTACGGCTGGATACCAAACGTTGGGTAGTACGTCAGACTTGTAGTTCCGCTGATTTGACAATGACGTTTCTACAGTTGTCACGGATTTGTTCAATGGATAAGATTATTAAAAGAGGACTTTGTAGACTAATATGTATTTTCTCAACGAGATACACCTTGGATTGGCCTGGGACATACTTATTAGCATGAAGGGCACGCGAACGACGTACATAGCATTGGCACTCAGTCCTGGTACGTTGAGACAATTACCCATCCGTATCCCATCCCATTACGCGCTTGAACCATCATTCACGTCGTACGTGGGGTAAAAGTTCTAGTAAAGCTCTAGTAGGCTATGAGAGACGAAGTGTCATCCAGGTCAAAGGACTGAAAAAGTGGTGTTGCCCAAGCCCTATAAATGCACCGTAAAAGCATCCCGGCATCTTCATACCCGACTGTCTCATTACAGTACGACAGTGCTACCGGTTTCTGAAATCGTCTGACAGCTAAAGAAAGCGCTTGATACATAACTCGGGCTATACCGTGCTTTCAGGCCAGAAGTCGAAATCTTATAGTCTAATAGACTACAGGCCGCGATGCACTGTACAATTCCTTACCACTTCAGCTGCCCTCGCATTTTTACCATTCAAATAACCGATAACGATAGTAGGTACATTACTTGAGGTAGTACAAATGAATATACACTCCAGAATAGTACACACAAAGATTTGAAATTGACGTCGTAACAGTGTCATGAACGTGAAGGAAAATGAAAATATTCGGTGCAAGCTCCTACCGTCTCTTCCCTAAAAATGGCTTGGCGTTTCCAATATCTGAAGCGTGGCCGGCTTCTTGTCTAACCTTTGAGAGCGGAGACACAGCATCAAGCGGAACAATAGAAGCCGGTAGCGTCATAGGGTGCGGTGCGTCTTTGCGGACTATTCTGAGACCACAATCACGAGGAGCAACCTCGCCGCATTTGACATGAGCCCTGTTACGAGAGTTAGCTTTTATGATGGATGTAACGCACATATATAGATAGTCCCGACCTAAGACCACAATCATCGCATTCTAATACTGGTTTCCAGCCAATCCGTTTGCTACATAGGTCACACTTGGCCATCAGCAGGCCGCTAGAGAAGAACAGTTCAAGAGGGTTCCAACTTGCCGCCACTGCCGCGACCCCACCGTCGCTTGGGCCGGGAGATCCATCCCGTTTTTGCTTTCCGCCAGGCTTAAGGAGAGTAAATCTGTGAACGAGCGGGGGAACAAAATTGCCGTAAAGGGACCGGACGGTGGATCCACCTTCAGTGGCGAACGTGTCGGATATTATCGACGATCCAGTTCGGGGGGCGGTGTGATAAGAATCAAGTGAAGCGATGGACATGAGGGAGGACGTTCCAAGAATATCAGCGACCCCATGTGCATGGCGGTTTGTAGCAGTAACAAAAGCTGATTGGGAAGTGGATTGTGTTTCACTGTCTGGAGATGGTGGAAGCACTGCAGCAGGTGTTGAATTCGGATCAGGAGATGGTCTAATGGTGAGGACAGACGAGAGAGGTGCTTGGGTCGAGTGGGAACGGATTACTGATATACTATAATCTGATCCAGAGGTTCCGTTGTGCGACTCCAGTAAAGGTCGTTGAGCTAGACAAGATATTAGTCGATTTTTTCCAGTTAAAGTACTGTGCCGCACCACCAGAAGACTCATTCGAGTTTCCGTCAATGCCAACCTTGGCCAATGCTTCCACAGCCTTGTCAAATTCGTCTTCACTATCATCCGATAACGCGTCATCACCATTGACCTTGGTGTCTTTCCCTACACCCATACCAAAGCTGGGTATCCGAGGAGCGGCACCGGGACGTTTGCCACGGCTCATGAATTTGATACTGCCAAGGTGCGTCTTTTCCTCTCTTTCCTCGGGCCGCGCAAGAACTTCTGCCTCCATTACTGCCAATCGCTGCAATATTTGTGGCGTTGTAGGCCGTTTCTTGGGATCAAAAGAAACGCAATCAATGCATAGCTCCAGGAATCCTTGGGGACACCCTGAACTTGCGTATCGCCGTATCTCGTCAGGGTCTAAATCGAATTTTAGAGGATACCGCTTGAAGTGAGTATCGTCCGCGAGGTGGCGGGAAGCAATTTCGCAGAAGATAATGCCAAGCGAAAAGATATCTGTGGGAAGATCAAACTCGTTTCCGAGAAGAATTTCGGGCGACATGTATGCGTCGGTACCACAGAACGTGAGTCGCCTTGACTCTTCTTCATTCCGTGCAGCTATGCGTGCAAATCCAAAATCGGTGATTTTGAGACGACCATTAGAAGTGATCAAAAGGTTTTCTCCTTTTAGATCGCGATGTATGCATTTGCGCGCATGGAGGTACGCCAAGGCACGTGCAACGTCGGTGGCGAAAGAAATGCGAAGACGCCAAGGGAAAGGTCTATACTTGTCATGAATATATGTCCGAACGTTACCGTTGTCTATGTACTCCGATACTATGAATATGCGGTTGTCTGGCGGAGGTGCTCGGCTGAGGCCAATAAATAGGCATATATTCGGGTGTCTACACTCCTTCATAAGTCTCCATTCACGTTCAAAGTACTTGGCCACGTCGTAATCAGTAGATGGCAGGACTTCCTTGATGGCAACATCGATGCCCAGGTATGTTCCTTCGGATAGCGTAAATTCGAGGCATAAGCGCAGTCAAGGTACTATGTATACCTTTGTAGACCTTTCCGAAGGAGCCTGATCCGAGCTTCTTCCAATCACCTTTGATGTCCTGTGCAAGGCGTTTGCCGTTAGTCCGACAGTGTTCGCTAGGTATAATTCTTCCTGAATCGATAGATGCGTACCTCGTATGGGATAACATCAAAAGCTTCTGAATGCCGCGCCATGTGGTGGTAGCTCTGAGCGTCTTGCTCGTCGTTGGCGGCGATGCTTACTACTATATTCGGCGGTCTCACGTAATCCTCTGATGTGACTGCGTGACCCCCAACAGAAAGCCTTCCCTTTTTTTTGGCAATAGATTACTCAAGCAGTGCTGAAAAACCCCGAAAGGAAAGTAATCTATAACAGTTCTTGGAAACTAGAAGATCATGCAAAAATGCGTGGGCCAAGGCAGGTGCAAGCAATACCGGCGATGCCGAAAACTAAGGAGCCTACCTCTTACCCTTGCAGGAGGAGGGGGAAGCGGGGGCTGTGGGGGCCACGGTGGCCGTGATGGGCCGGGGATAGCGGGCGCTGCGAAGAGCACGCTGGGTGACTTGAAGGCTCTCGATGCGCTCGTCCTAGAGCTTTTTGAGACCGGCCGCTTGGAAGCGGCTGGGGCGACCCCTGGAAAGGGAACTTATCGGAGAAGACGGCCTTAGCAATCCGAGAGTGATAAGAGGTAATGTGACTGCTGGTAAAAACAGCGCACCAGGCTTCGCGGGACTTACGGAGGTCGAATGACCCCAACGGCAGCAGGCCCCGCACATAGGGACGGGATAGCCTCCCCTTCACCGCATAGTACCGTAAGTAGGACCGAAGCGCAGACCACACAAACTGTTCATCGATTGCAAACTCTGGCAACAATTTCATGCTCGGTGATTTGTCCCACTGGTGCTACGGGATATTTTCTTGTACAATGGATGGCTGGGCCTTGTCCGGATCGCAACCTGCTTGTACGTCAAATTTTCGTCGCACTCACATGTTTGAGCTCTTGAACGTTCGTGGATCATATAAGGACTTAGCCACGAATGGCTAATCATTGATGCACAATACCGATCGTAGACTCCAAGCCCGTGCACCCCGCACGAACTTGGTGGTTACATCCGTAATTGACGAGTAGATCTAGGCTACAGTGGGTCACGGTAAATCTCATGGAAATGGTAAGATGGAAATTGAGATGAACGACGAAGAGTTTAACGAGAGGATGGAGCAATTGGAAGATCTAGGGGGCAGAATAAATCAAAATGCGCTAACCATACGGTCCCGATCCGGTCGCTAAGCACAAAAGTATTTAAATTTGACTGCAGCTAGACCACGACGGACATGCATGTAGTTCTGCGAACACCCCGCGCCACGCAGTCACTCGGTGGGATTGTCTCCAATCTCCTTAGTTTCCTCGGGCTCCTTGAGTCACAACCTACCTTAATGCCTATGGGTAGTTACTATGAAACCTTCCACAACGCTACTGGCGCAGTTCAAGCTTCCGATTACTTGACCTACGGTCTGGTGGGAACGATTGCAGGTGATATCAGATCCGCCTCTATGTCGGGGACTGTATTGAAGACTTTCCAGATTGCCAATCGATGTGTAATTCTGTTCCAGCCTGCACTTTCACGAATAGTATGCATATTTACTTATTTTTATTACTCGACATAGTAACATTGATAACCTGATAGTCTATCATGACGTGAACGGCATGGTGACTATCTGTCTTATCTTATTGCTGCATTCCTAACTCCTTCCGCAGAATGGGAGTCAGTTATTCACATGCGCACTATATAAGAATTGCCACACGTCTTCAGACGCTGTCGGGCATGGTGGTCAGACACAACCCAATGGAAGTGTCGACTATATCATCAATAGTGATGGCTGGTGTAAGATTGTGTAACCTTCAAGGTTCTCAGTGATTATGGCGTGAGAGCCTCCTTATGAAGCTGCTATTATTATTATTACCTATGGTATGAATAAGATGTGACTGCGTGGTTTTCAACGAACTGCTAACAGCCACTAAGCCGTGACGAACGGTACCGCAAAAGCACGGATCACTGCTTACGTCATCAAATCCTTCAGTAACGGGCTTTTAACTCCGACGGCACAATAACATGCACAGCCTGCCCTGACCCGTGACTTTCTATCGCCTGCGTAGTGAGACAAGCCACGAAACGTTTTCTTTACCCGATAGAATTTTGGTGCCTGAGTTTGATGAGGCCCTGAATTCTGTGATGGCGGTCGAAGGCAGCCGTAGTTCTCTAAAGTGTGCGTTATGCTTATGCTTTAACTTTTTTGAATGAGTGCCGTGTCAAAATAATTCTTTCTTATAGGGTGGAAAAACCTACGGATGACTTTAAGTACTTGAACTACAGACAAGTGCCACAGCTTCCACCAGCTGACATCTTGCACGTATGTAATGTCCCTGACACTGAAACTACAAGAGTGACACGCCGAGGCACCGAACGTTGATCCTTTACACGACTGTCGTGCGTTCCCAAATATAGTATTGAACGGCATTCATTCCCGAGTGGCCTGGACATACTTGCAAAGTATATAAACCTCACCTGTCATTAAAATTTTATCTAAGCTCACTCGACATCTACAATGCGCTTTGCTTCTCTGCTTATTGGACTTAGTGGTGCTATTGCCGTGTCGTCGTCGACGATCAACCGGCGACAACTTCTACCACTCGGTTTTTCTGCCGCCAATCACTATAACGCTCCCATCCCTCCGTGGGAAGCGGGCACTTTGCCTGGTTGGTACTATGGCAACCACCCTGCTGACCACCCCAACCTATTTTGCCTCACTCCTGTAAGGAACTTAGTGATGTTCTTCCTCAAACTCAACACATTTTATTATTAGATTGTCTGCACCCTTTTGGACATCTTGTTCCTCGGGTTTCTCTGCCCTAAACCTAACTCCCCGCCTGCGAGTGGTTACAGTGAAACTTTTAACAACCTGACTGGCGCAACTCAAGCTTCCGATTACTTGACTTATGGTCTTGTCGAAACGATCGCAGGTAATGTCAAGGTTACCACTCCGCTCATGATCGTGTTAATTTATTTTCCAGATTGCCAATCAATGTGCAATTCTGTTACAGGTTGCGGCTTCGTGAATAGTACGTTTGTTTATTTATTTTCGCTACTTGACATGATAACACTGATGGCTTGGTAGCTTATCACGATGTAAACGGCAAAGTAAGTAATACTTGTCTTTCTTATCACACCAGCGCGTATCTGATCCTTTTTTGCAGAATGGAAGTCCATTACTCACATGTTCACTATTCAAGAACTGCCATACGTCTTCAGACGCTACTAACTATGGTGGTCAGACACAACCCGATGGAAGTGTCGACTATATCACCAACAGCGATGGTTGGTGTAAGGTCGTGTAAACTTGAAGGTTCCTGATGATTACTGCACGAGAGCTCCTGTATAAATAGTGTCCTAGTGTTGGAGTTCATTGTTTTCGGCTTTGTAATAAATATCAATTGGGCTTAGACATTTGTTCAGTCGCGTGTAATGTGTAGTAGTAAGCACCTCCAACTAGTGGACGACCACCTTCTTAGTCTGCTTCGGCGCCCTTCTCTGTCCCATCGCTGATTCAATCTGTTGACGGTATGTACGAGCGGTGTTCCGAGTTAGAGATACACGTTTTTACATTCACAATGTATGGATCTGCTTGAATACCGGATCACAAGAGTAGCACATACCGAGCAGCTCGGTATATGTTTAATCCCTCCACCTCTACATCACCTTGTATCCATCCTCTCCACATGAAAACCTCGCCTCGTCTTCACTCCCATCATCCATATGCTCCACAAGCATATGGGTAGCATCCGTGTCCGTCGTCTTCGTTGGCTTGTCCAACCGATCGTCCGACTCCAATGCAATCCCTTGAAACACCTGCACGGAACATTTCTTTTGTCAAACGCGTTCTTTGAGGAGCAGAAAGTTATTGGACTTTCGGATCTTTGAAGTGACCCTATTCAGGTTTCATCTCGTTATAATCTATGCCCTGGTCTAAAACCAAGATGTTCCGGGGGGACGCACCATGAATTGGTGCCTTGTTTTCGCCTTTATTCAGTTGATGCCCTTAATTGTAGTTTACTTATCCTATATCTTAAAGCTAGGGATGTCAAAAATTAAGCCTGCAAGTAGCTAATGAACATCCTGAACCTGCACAAGCAATATGTCCTCATTCGGCTTAGGTAACTTCCACGCAGTCGCTCTGATGGGCGAGTGATGCACGTAGTTCTCACCTTAAATGACATGTTTCGCTTCGGTTTCGGATTTCATTTTGCTGGCCTGCGAGCCGCCGTCTTCTTTAGTTGACCCTCGCCTTTGAGACCTTGGTAGAGGCCTCCGGGAGGTACTTACAATCCAACCATGTTTGTACTCGACAAGGAATCAGCTCAAATAAGAACTTTACCTAATGGTAAGTATTCAGTCACAAAAAGTAGTTAGCACAAAGATTGACATCAAGAATGATACTAGGGTCGTGGGAATTATCAATTCTGCCGTCATGCCGTACGAACAGCGCGCTGAGAACACACGATGCTGGCCACATCACTGCAAGAACAAGCATTTGTTTTACTTGTTCCTGTCAGCCATCCAGCCATTATTACGGTTCGTGGACTTCATGTGAACAGTTGACCTCACATGGTGTTACAAAAAGCAGCTTGTGAGATAAATAATCAAGTCCGTCGTCCCACATGTTCGGATCATCGATGTCTCCATTGTTTCACGGTTTCCAGCTCATTGCCAGCAGCAAAATGCCACGAGCACCTGTCAATCGGTTAAAGCTTCCACTCTACGTCCGCCGACTGCCTGTGAATGTTCGGGGTTAATGAATAAAACTGCCGTAACAAACGTACATCTAGCGAGGTACAGCGACTCCCTGCACATTCAAAATCTATGATGCCGGAATGGCCTACGCGTATAAAATCTGGAACGTTAACTCTTTTCTTTGTTAAACTACACGCTCCTTGAAGACTGAACTACAATGCGCTTCGCTTCTCTATTCATAGGCCTCGCTACAGCGACTATCGCATCCTCGTTGTCAATTCCTCGCGCTTTTGAGTCTAGCGAGTACTACTACAAGCGGACTTTCGACAATAAAAATGCAGCAGTCCAAGCTTCTGACTATATGACTTACAGTCTTGTCGACACCATTGCAGGTAACGTTACAAGTTTCGATCATTCTAGTACAACATACGATTTATTCCTTTCCTTATAGATTGTAAGGCCATATGCAGCTCTGTTCAGGACTGCGGCTTTGTGAATAGTATGCCCCTTTCGATTTTCGTGATGACAGTAACACTAATTTAAATTCACCAGCGTACCATAATGTCAATGGGAACGTTAGTCTGCCTGTCTCCGTCACTTTCACAGTTTCTAATTTGGTTCTGACAGAATGGAAGTACCAAGCTCACATGCGCGTTGTTCAAAAAATGCCACTATTCTTCGGACGCTACCAATTATGGTGGACAGGAGCAGCCAAATGAAAGTACTAATTACATTACTGATAGCGATGGTTGGTGCTGGACTAAACGTGAGGCATGATAGTTGAGGGAAAGCAGGGACTTGATTCGAAATTTTTTCAAACATAAGGGTTTTATAAATTATCTATGGTGTTTCGTTTGCGTTTACTGTCAGTATTTAATTTGAGCTTACCTTTCGAGTTCATCTCACGCGTGACATCTTTAACATTTAATATCTCTAGGCTAAGAGCCAGAGATGAAATCTTGTTCAAATGGAATTTTGTAACGGATTCGGGTAAGTGCGAGTGAACAAATAGATAAATACAAGAGAGACTCATGCTACACGGAAGTCTCACCCAGTCTCGCTCCCAGACTGAGCCAGAAGATGTGGTATAAGCGCGAAAGCGTGCACGAAGTGAATTGGTACGAGACTACTTCTGCCCTCACTCGCTGCCTCCGACTTTAATTAAACCATCTATCATTGGCTGCAGCTCCACTGGATATTTTCGACAAACCTTGTTCACTTGGATGTCCGAAACGATCCATCATGCCTCTTATCGGAAATTCAACAATCCCTGAACACAGAAAGCCCTTTTTCGAGAATCTATCTCAATTAGATACATGGGCAAGCAGTCCGGAGCCGAAGGACCATCTGGAAAGCATTTTGTCCTATGTGCCCCGTAATCGTGCAATCGATCCGAATGTCGCAGGTAGAGGGAGTCTTTTAGTATGTCCCTTAGGCGTGCCAGGCATCTTTAATACTGACCATAACTCTTTCAATAGGTTTGCCATGACTTTAAGGTGATTAATGGCATCGAAACGAACTGCAACTCCTCATGATCGTCGTCATCATAGGGTGGATACATTGAATCGCCTTTCTTCTTGTCATATACGTTCAACTTCTGGCCAACGATCAACATTTTTGTCTAGTACGCCTCGAGCTCTTAGCGATTAAAATTTTATTGCCTACACCTTCCACTTCCCAGCTTTTCTCACCATCGCGTAACTATTCCGCCACCAGGATGGATTAACGCCGCACACCGGCATGGCGTTAAAATGTTGGGAGTTCTGCAAGTACCGCAGCTACTCGTCTATGTTATTAATAACTTTGCGCATTTGTAGTATTTTCGAACACCAAGAAGCTATACCGGATCTAGTTCGCCTTCTCTCCGGTCCGCTCTCATTATTTAATGATGACATGGACACGTTTTCGGCCCATTACGCCACCGTCTTGGCTGAACTGGCCTATCAGCGCGGGTTTGATGGGTACCTTCTGAATTTCGAACAGTCATTGCCCGGCGGTGCTGACCAAGCTGGCGCCCTCGTTGTTTGGGTACGCCTTCTTCGGGAAGAACTTTGGAAGAAAGTTGGACGGCATGCGGAAGTCATATGGTTTGTAATTTTTTCTGCTGCCACCTACGCTTCATGACATGCTGCCGTAGGTATGATAGTGTCGAGATAAACGGAAATTTGCGATACCAGAACAGACTCAACGAAAGGAACCTTCCGTTTTTCCTCTCCTCGACTGGTTTCTTTTCCAACTATTTCGTAAGGGTATTTTACCACATTATGAATGCGGTTGACCATTCACTTAGTGGAAAGAAGATTATCCACTTGGGATGGCAGAATACTTCTTCTCGCTTGATCCCAATAGCCTCCTGACCGGAAACGACTACCAAAGCGCATACGATTCTTCAGAAACTACACCCCATGCACTGACAGCACGAGATATATACATCGGTGTCGACGTCTGGGGCCGAGGAACTTTAGGTGGTGGTGGCTTTGGTGTCCATAAAGCCCTGGAACAAATCGCTCCCGATTCTTTGGGGTTCAGTGTAGCTTTGTTTGGGCAAGGATGGACGTGGGAAAAAAGGCAAGATGAAACCGGGCGAACGTGGCAAAAGTGGTGGGATGAAGAGGTGACTTTCTGGGCTGGAAAGGTCCCTGGGCTAGACATGAAGGAACTGCTCACATCAAACGAAGAAAATGTACACCGGCCGATAGCAGACTTCTTCGTGAAGAAGGCCCCACCCGACCCAAAGAGTTTGCCATTCTTCACGACATTTTCTCCGGGTATCGGAAAGGGCTGGTGGGTGCAAGGCAAAAAGGTTTGGGACGGACCAACAGACGACAATGGTAGCTGTACTTCAGGCTGGCTGGATATTGAAAAATCGTGCTCAGTCGGGGATTTGTTGTGGCCTGTCCCGATTGTGATCAATTGCAACTATGGCGAAAGCAAGACGGTCTCAGCCGTGCCGTCACTCACTGCGCAAGTCTCCATGGATCTCACTGATGCATGGAACGGCGGCAATTCAGTGAAAATCTCGCTTTTCGAATCTTCGCAGACGGAACAGGCGGAAGATGGTCGATCCTTCTGGATACCTGTTCAATCCCTCTCGCTAACTCCTGAAGAAAGTTACATTGTGACGGCAAATTACAAACTGGTGGACGTCTTAGATAGCGCCTTGATAGATGCGAAACTTGAATTGCGATCGGTCTCCCGCGACGCCGATGATGTATTTTCGGCGGTTCTGTCTGAGGACACACATTTTACGTTACCCGGAAACTGGGTCAGCTTGCGAGCAATAGCTAGGATCCGACCGAACAGTGGTGGTGTATCTGGGCCAGCTGAGCTGGCGTTTGGGCTCAGATTCAACGTCAAAGGCCGTGCTTTGACTAAAGGACAAATCTTCTCGTTCTCGTTGGGCCAAATGAACGTTTATACGTCACCTCCCGACAGCGAAGGAACTGATACCTTTCAAGTCAACTTCATGAGTCACCTTCAAGATAATAAAGGTTCAATGAAGATACGCAGATTGGAAAACTTGGACGGAGTCTTGACTTGGGGAGAAACTCTTCCCTATTCCTCTCGTCTTTCGTTGCTTAGACGATATGCATATTGGAACATTTACGTTCTATCTTTGGTTCTTCAAAATGACTCCCTCTCGGAGGAAGATGTGAAGCATGCAACGTGGATAGGGACATCTGGAACGGATTATAGTAGAGATGGAAAAATAGGTCAGTTTATGGTGATTGGAAAGAACTTAACAGCGTGTCTATCATTGGAAGAGGGGAATGGAAAATTGAGATTCTTCGTAAAAGGTATCCCTGTTACCGGAGAGAGCGAAGGGTGGGAAAAAACTCTATGGACTGATGTTGATTTCGTGATAGACGCACACACGGATGTAGATGTACAATGATTGATATTGATAAACAATACGTTCCTAATCCTCGCCTCTCGTGCATCCCGCACGAAAAGCGTGTTAAACGTATGTCCAATTATTCGTGTGATCAAACAGGAAGCCAACGATGGACGAAGTTCACCAGATGCCATTATAAGAATAATAATTTACCAGGTTGCATACGAGCATTATCCAGTAGGGCCCTGTCAATATTTTTTTGAATTGGGTGAAATACCTCAAAGAAGTGCATAATGTTCCTATTAAAACAGTGGCAGATTGGGTTAAAAACATGTTGTAACATATGATGCATGATGCATGATTGATGAGTGGTGTACTTGGATCTAAATTCAACGCGACAAGACATGCTTATTACCACGTGCCATTCCTAACATAGTGCATGCATATAATTGTCCTAAAAGGTTTTAAGAGCGCGAGAAAGTTTGGTTGAAAGTCCAAACGTTATCGCTCTGTTGGGCGGTGGAAAAGAGTTCAATCTAGCAAAAAGATGTCATTCAAGCATTTCCACGGAAAATAAGTTACTCACATAAGGAGCAATTGCTGAATCTTGGACCCAATCGAGATCGTGGCTGGTAGGGTGGATGCTGATAAAAGATTTAAGTAAACGTCAAAATGTAAAACCGTCATCAGAACTTACTTGTAACCGGAACCTGTGTCCACAATGTGCCATTTATACTCGTCTGCGCTCCATGTGATGTTCGCGCCCGCCGCAGGGTCCTAGTAAATAGTCCAATCTCTGGTCATAACATCACAAATGACTTGAGACTTACACCATCTACGGCAACATACAAGCCGGTCAAGGGATCAAAAATGGTGCTTAAAGTAGAATTAGCCGACTGAGGGGATGGGTCGATAGTTAATGACTATCAAATGTCTTCGTGAGCTAAATACGTGGCAATGCTAAAGACCACTTGCCAGAGCATAGTCCGTGCTAGTTTGAACCGGGCTGCCAACCTCGACGCTAACGTTAGCAATGCAGGAAGAGGTGGACACGCTGCAGACGGTGAAAGTATTATCTGCTCGGACGGTAACAAGGCTGACGAGAGCGAGTTGCACGAGCAGGAAGAGTTGAGAATGCATAGCTTGACTACAAGAGTGGATTTGCTAATGACTTCAGGAGAAGAGAGGCTGACTTTTATATGTTTCGTACTGGCCTCCGAATCCATAAATGGTATCACGTCGTCATAATGCCATACTTCTATCAAATAGATCATGTCGTACGAGATGCATTTAGCGTCTTCAATTTAATGCTATTGTCAGGGTTGATGTGCAATGGCGTACTAGAGGACTAATGAGTGATAGCCATAATAAAGCGGCCGTTTCTGTGTTTGGCTTGACGCCAGCTATGTACTTGGACAATACTGTTTTCCCTGCCTGAAATAAAGCAACTGTCGCTACTCCTGACCTTGGTTAGCAGCGATCACACAGAAAAATACAACATACATTGTTATGTTGGAGGATCCGGGCTTGGACTCGGAGTTTTTTTGATACATTCCGTAAAGATTGTGGAGCTATATTCGAGATGAAAATTGATGATTTAGCATCATTATTGAATATTGAACACGCGTTTCGAACGAAACATTTTTTCGCCCTATCGTCACTCTAGATTCAGGTTCTCGGTGCTGCAATTACACAGAGAAAAGTA